>JABFPN010003245.1:0-18826 GCA_022817305.1 Leptoteleia sp. ZL-2020
TTGCAAGTTTGATAAAGTGATTTTCTGATACAATATATGTCTGGATAAAATGAATTTTGGATACATTGCAAGTTAGATAAAATGATTTTCTGATATAATACATGTTTGGATAAAATGAATTTTGGATACATTGCAAGTTGGATATAATGATTTTCTGATATAATGCATGTCTGGATAAAATGAATTTTGGATCATTTCGAAGCACCCCGCTATATGGACATAAGTGACGCTGAACGTTCTGGACGCCCTGTGAATGTTAATACTCCAGAAATCATTGATAAAATCCATGATATGGTGATGGATGACAGAAGAGTGAAGATGCGTGAAATTGCTAATCGAATGAACGGGTACATAATATTTTGCATAAACATTTGGACATGAGAAAGCTATCCGCAAGATAGGTGCCGCGATTGCTCACGCTTGACCAAAAGCGAAATCGTGTGAACAGTTGCAAGGATGGTTTGCAGCTGTTCCAGAAGAATCCGCAGGACTTTAAGCGTCGTTTCGTCACTGTGGATGCAACATGGATACATCACTATACTCCCGAGACCAAAGAACAATCTAAACAATGGGTTACAAAGGGGGAATCTACACTAAAAATGGTGAAGACTGCTCCTTCGGCCGGAAAGATAATGGCGACTGTCTTTTGGGATTCGCAAGGAATAATCCTCATCGACTATCTGGAAAAGGGTAAAACTATTACAGGTGCATATCATTCATCGTTACTGGACCGTTTGAAAACCGAGCTGCAAGAAAAACGCCGGCGATTGGCCCATAAAAAAGTCCTTTTCCATCACGACAACGCACCAGCTCACAGCTCAGCAGTTTTAGTCGCAAAATTAATGGAAATAGGATTCCAACTCGTTTCACATCCCTCCTATTCTCCAGACTTGGCTCCCTCAGACTACTACTATTTGTTCCCCAATTTGAAGAAATGGCTGGCGGGAAAAAGATTTTATTCAAACGAGGAGGTAATTGCAGAAACGAATGGATATTTTTCAGACTTGGACAAATCCTATTATTCGGAAGGGATCAACAAACTAAAACAACGTTGGACGAAGTATATAAGTCTAAAAAGAGACTATGTCGAAATATAAAAAAGGTTTACCCCAAAATTTTTACTGAAAGATGGATATACATCTGAAACATATGCGTCCACATAAGAATTATTTATTTCCTTATATGAAATTGTTAAAACATATATGGACCATACTCCAGCTAAAAACGGAAATCATATCAACTCAAATATGATCATACCCGGAAAAAATCGCGAATGTAAAAGAACATCTACTCAGAAATTACAGTTTGAATTTAAGTTTCTTTTTTACGAACAATCCTGAAAATTTCATACGAAGGCGCCATTCAGCCAGCGCTGTAAAAACGTCACGATTCAATTCTATTCGAACGTCACAATAAGACCGTTATTTATTTGAATTAAATACATCCGATGGGTGTTATCCGTTATTTCTTTATGGCCGATGATATTAAATATGAAAAACGAAATTGTGTTCGCAGAAATACGAGGTGGAGTTCCTGTTGCAGCAACAGTGGTACGATCCGCGGTTGCGTTACAGCAATAAATCACGTTACGAGTTCCTGAACGCGATACACCATCACAACGATATTTGGCTCCCGGACACATACTTCATTATGCACGGTGACTTCAAGGATCCTCTCATACCAGTCCACTTTGCTTTGCGGATATATCGCAATGGCACAGTCAACTACCTTATGCGGTATTCACCGGACACTATTCTGCGTGGTTCACATACACACATACACACATACACACGCGCGCGCGCGCGGGAAGCCGTACCTCGTGTTACGGGTTATCTCGTGCGCATTCTTTTGAATAAGGGTTCCAACTACCGTGTGCTTGCCAAAGGCTTTTCAAACTGCAAGATGCGCTCGCGGTAGTCTTTACACGACGACGAGTTTTTTCATGCTTCGACATCATGGAATATTTATGTGACGTTACCGTTATAATTGCGCGTTTTGACAAATGGAATTCCGGAAGAGCTTTTTTTTCACATTTTCAATTATTCAATGTCAACTAACGATCATGCGAGTCGCGCGTTTGTTTTGTGTTTTTATACAATTTACGAGGTCGAGCATAGTTAAATATGTATTAAAAAAGAGTTCATCTAAACAATTACGTATCTTACTCTGGCTTTTGTAACCTTTGTTTGATTTTATTTATTTATTTATTTTTCATTCTTTCCATTTCTGTTTTGCTTGGTTCCGGAGATAAAAATGTTCGGTATATAATGCGAGCCGTGTTTGCCAAGTTAATATTTTACCAGTTTATTTGATTAAGGAAGGTATTAAAGTAGAGAAATGACGCACTCAATCAGTGTGTTAATTAAAATTGTTACCAAGTCAACAAATAATATCTATAAGGTATAAGTAAATTTCGTGGAAATCGCGTTGTCCGAAAAAAAAAAAAAAAAAAAAGATTGCATTAATACGTAACTAAGTAATTACTTTTGCACGCGTTCGCGGAAATTCATTGGTTTTAAGTTGAATATTGTTTAATAAATAAATAAGACGAAAAGTTCGATGAAATTGACGTAAAAACATCGCGCATTTGGCGCGCAAACTCTCGTTCGATTATTATTTAACATTCATGATATTCATTGAATTCTTTTCTGTTAACATTCCAGTTTGATTACGCTTATTGTGTGCGCAAAATGTTTACCTTTTCTACTTTTTTTTCTGTTTTAGACGGCACCTCATCCTTTCATGTCAGGGTAGACTTAATATATTCCCCTTCGACGACCCACTGTGTTCATTCGCTATTGAGAGCAGTAAGTAATATTTTGCGATAATACTTTTATCGTGTTATTATATAAAAGTGAAATGAAGAAGAAAATTCAAATATAATTTTGGAAGATTTATTATTTTCTGTGGTGTGTATGTGAAATTTGCAAACCTATACATGATTGATATTGTTAATATCTCTAGTAAAAATGAAACATATGTGGTCCATATATGTTTTAACAATTTCATATAAGGAAATAAAAAATTCACATATGGACATATATGATTTTCCTTAATCCATATACGGCCCTGTATGGTCGATTTGATATAATATTCTAGCCATATATGCATTTAATAAAATCCTTATATGGAAATCAATTATTGCCATGTATGGATTAAGGATAAACATGAAATATGAAATTGTTAAAACATATATGAACCATATATGTTTCATTTTTTCTAGGATCCCTTATGTATTTGACAATATTTTTGCCTTCCAGTACATATATATGTGGCCTCCGAACATAAAAAAATAACGAAAAATTGCAAAAATATATTGAGGGCATCTTATTTATCTACGAAAAATCCAGAACACGTTATATGTATCCTGCAGTATTCACACGTTCAGATTAAATTGAATCGTACAATATTTACCAAAAAATTATTCATGTTATTATCACATTAAAGGAACAACATTACAATTGTGATATTTGTTTAATATAAATTTAAAACTATGAAATTGACATTACTCTAAAACAAGCATATAAAAAATGCTTAAAAAAAACTTGACAGAAGCATAAAAAGTTTAAAAAAAAGTCCACGCAAAATATTTTGCTTATCAAAATATCACTTCACTACTATGTATAAAACAATATCCTATAGCGTTTGATAATTTATCTCGTAACAACACACTTTAACAAAAAAATAAATGAACAATGCGTGAAATGAATCATATCAAATATTTGTTTGAAAGATAAAACTGTTTCTATATAAACATAAACGTGGGAAATCTGTGTCATATGAAAAATACCCTTTATTACAAATGCTGATGACAATATTAAAATTTGTATCGTTGACATAATCATAATATGAAATGGTAACTTGCAGAAAAAAAATTAAATAAAAAATTGTACGAGATCAATTCTGATTTATACAAATAACAACTTATTTTATACTGTTTATTAACGACAATAAAAATAATAAAAACTAAAATTATATTACCAATTTACAATTGTGTCAAGAATAAGAGATAACCCTAATAAAGATGAAACATACATGGTCGACATATGTCTTAACAATTTCATATAAGGAAATAAAAAATTCAAATATGGACGTATATGGCCAATACATGGCAATAATTGATATAATATTCTAGCCATATATGCATTTAATAATGGGATTTAATAATGGGAATCAATTATTGCCATATCTCGATCATATATAGCCATATATGGCCATATATGAATTTTTTATTTCCTTATATGAAATTGTCAAAACATATGTGGACCATATATGGGCTATGTATGTTTCATTTTTACTAGGGAACTTATTAAAACCATTTTTTTACCCAATGAGTAGAGGTAAATTATTGAGCTAGCATCGTTGACATGCATTAACGAAACATTATCTTGCATGTAAACCATGCATGAACTTTTAATTGATAAAATGTCGTTTTATCTAACGTGTTTGAGAACGGAATTTAAAGTCGTTTATGAATGGAGAGAGTACAACAAATTTTTCACCCATGACTTCAATAAAAGCTTTGCAATTTTCCGTGTATATTTTCATGCAATTTGGCGTCCCCTGAAGCTCATGCGTTAATTTTGTTTGATAAAAATTATGAAAAGGTCAATAAAGTGTTGAATCTGTTGGGTAAAGATAAAATGAATTTGTAAGCACTGAACACCGAGTAAAGAAGTTATAAATAATTTATTTTAAGCGACATATAAGGAATAAGAAATCAAGTGTTCTTAATTAGATTAACTGAGAGCAACGAATGGTTAAATGGTACAAGGAATATAGCAGAAATACTGTGCGATTGGCGGAGAAAAAAGAATATTCAAATTTAGAAACCAAGGGATTTCAAATGTTAATAAACTGATTTCTAATTTTTAACGAACTGTTTATTACATGTCACTATTCAGTCCATTAGATGTCACTATTCAGTGCCTCTAACCTATGCCGTTCATAAGACAGAATGTCAAATTGCACAAAACTACAAGGAATAACAATTTTTAATAAACTGATTTAATAAATTTTCATAATTTAGTTTGCCATATAATGATATTCTGCAAGTATAATGCCAAACTAGTGAACTTTTTATTAAAAATTAATATTTTTTCTCTCAGTGCGTTTTTGCAGCAAAATAAAGATTTGAAAACGAAGATTCTATAAAAATAAATTTTTATTATTACTATGTATAATATTATGATAAAATAAGAATTTTTTAGCAATTTCAACCAAAATTCTTTTATTGCAATAAAGCAAATACTTCCGACTGATTTTAATGGTTTACTATAGGTCATTGAAATACAGTGTAATATATGTATATGTATATAATTTTAATTTTTTTCCAGTATCCTATGAGCAAACGGCAATTAGGTACGTGTGGAAAAATGATGAAGACACGTTGCGGAAAAGTCCGAGTTTGACTACTCTGAACGCATATCTCATACAGAATCAGACAATCACATGCCCAATAAAAGCGAGCTGGAGAGGTGAGTCCTTACTTTTTACATTATTCTTTGACACCTCGTTTTACTTCAGCGCACTTTTTTCAACCCTTTATGCATCTGTGACCTAAATTACAAAGATTTGCTATTGTAAAAAAATTACAAAATAATAAAACAAATAGCAAGCATACAAATAAATTGTTTACAAAAAATAAACTAAACTAAATAATACTTCTTACTCTTCAAAAGATTAAAGCTATCGTCTCTTTTCATAATTAATAAATGAAACTTATATTTTACGTATTGTAAAGGATAAAACAATTTCCTTTCATACTTATTTTGAAGTTTTCGAATTTTTAATTCAAAGTTAACGCTTTTATAATTTTCATATGAGATAGTTGTATTAATAAAATAAACATTCCACTTAAAAATATATTATGTCTTATTTCAAATGTTATATTTTCATTCTTAAAACAATGTTTAGTGTTTTATTACTTTGATCTTAAAATACAAAACTCAAGCAATAGTATACAAATATTTTACTGCAATCACTTTTATATAATAAAAGCCCTTTTATGTTGTATTTAAGTACAAAATAAAACATTCAAACAGAAAAAAGTAGAATGGAGTACAAATATAGAAGCTCTGCTTCATGATTTTTACATGTACAATTTTTTTATATATTATTGAACATTCGCGATGATTAACTAGGTACTTACAAGAACAACATGTCAAATGTATTTAGTTGATTTATTACTTATGAAATAAGTTTTTAAAAATGTCACTTTTCCATTTCTATACTTAAAAAACATAAAAAAAACCTTGAAATATTCAGCATCTTATAAATTTTATTTGAATTATTTATATCTTTACAATTAATTATTATTAATTATTAAACTCATATAAATGGACAAATTTAATTATTAATTTCACGAAACGTTTGGTTTATTAATAACAAACAAAATTTCTATAGCAATTGTAAACTATGTTTATAACTTTATAGAATTAAAGATTATTACTGCGTGTAATTACAGTCCATCCATATCCCTAGATAACTTATAAATAATAATTGTATAATATTTAATATTCTATTGTTTATAGATTACAGTTATTAATATATTCATTGAAAAGATTTTTAGGAACAATTATTATAGTTTACAGCCAACAAACCTTATCGAATTGATTTATAAATATTTTCTTGTAACTATAAGAAATAATTGGCTTAATTTATCTCATATAGTGAAATAACCTAAGTATTATTTTTTCTACACTGTAATAAAATTGGTATAAATAAGCTCGACAAGATTCTTTTGCTGAAAACTATATTAATTTTACCGAATAAATTTAAATGAGATTAATAATTTAGTATGCAAATTTATGTAAAAGTTGTACAACATTATTTTTTAAAACTCCCTGTTATCTCAAAGATTAAACGAAATGTTCGGAAAATTTAATATCAAACTATTTACAATTAACTTATTATAATCATCTTGCACATTTAAAATTGCAAATTAAATTCATAACTTTAATGTTATATATTTTTAGTATGATAATTATATTAAATTAACCTAACTGATTTAATAAAGTATAATCAATTCGTAATATATAAAAATATTAACATTTTATTATACCGCAGTATAATAACAATACTTTCACGAACAATAGAAAATTAAATGTCATATTTAATGATCTTCAAATTTTGATTATCATTTATTATTACATTTATGATTTATCATAAATATATTGATTAAATACAATCTAAATCAGATTTAGATTATAACTTGCAGATTTGACTACTTATAAGCCTAAATTCAAAGAGTCAACTGATTGTAAATTAATAAATACTAAAGTGCTTTTGAGTACAGGGAACATGAGCTTATAATAGATATTTAATAATTGATAAATGAAAGGGTGTATTAGACACTAATGCATATTACTAACGTGCCTTGATGTTGCAATGATTATATTTATTTGAATTTATCATAACTAAGAAACATATAGCAGTTTATCTTTTATTCATTAAAATTTATGTCTAAAACATATTTTATTTAATTTAATCATTTAATTTCCAAAATATGGTATAAATTTTAAATTACAATTGCATTAAAAATAAACCTTAGCAGCTAAATTAGCAAATACTTTATTTTAAATTATATAAAATTATATAATTACATTATCATTTCTTAACAGTAATTATAAATATATATATTAAAAAATTCATTTCTTTTAATATTTATGAACAATATTTTTTAATTTGACCTCAGTTGCGATGTAATGAAATTTTGTTCAATTAATAATAATATTTTTAAACAAAAAACATTGAAACTGACTGTTTATATTATTTTGTAATTATCATATATGACAATAAATGTATGTATATAAATAAGTAATAAAAATGAATAATTAATATCTGTGCAATTTAAATTACGTAAAAAATTATGAAAATTATTTTTCACACTTTTGCGATATTTTTTATTACTGCACTGAGAGAAATTTGCTTAGTACGCCCAACTAAAAACTTTAAGTTATCGTCAAATAAGTTGGACTAAATAAATTTATAGTTGGACAAATCAAAAACTATAATCGCGAGAACTTATTCAATTGCAACTTACTTTTTTAGTTCATTTTTTCGACAACTCATAAAATATAGTTCGAATAACTAATATTTCTTACTTGTGTTAGTTGGTATAAAAGCAAAACAATCATTTCGTTCTAGATTGTCGGTATTTAATGTAACGTCTGCAAACAAAGAGCCCAGAGTGATTTTTTTCGTTTTTCATGGATTACTTACACGGATTAAACTAATTAATACAAGTATTTATTTAATGATTCCATATATGTTTAAGAAAAATGTATACATTGTCATTTGAAAGTACTGAATGTTTTTGGTTAAATTGTGACAACTAAACGTTAAGAACAGCAATATTCATAAGGTAATTATTTATAAACGCGTCGAAAAAATATAATTATGAAATAATAAAATGAACAGACTTTGAAAAAGGAAATTTATTAATTATTTATAAAGTTTGACATAAATTAAAATTTAGTTTAATAAAATACAATGATTCAAACAGTATTTACATCAGTTGTGATATGAAAATAAATTGTAAATATAATTGAAATAGAGTTAATGAACTGAACTCAACTAAATAATTTATATTTGGTTGGACTATGTTTTCCTCTGACTGCAACTAACATTTTTTTAGTTCAATCAACTGTTCAGAAATTGATATCACTTTTCCTTTTAGATATATTAACTGAGCTATACTATACATGTCGAAAAAAAAAACTAAAGTATTTCTAGTTGGCTGCACTATATTTTTCTCTGAGTGTGAAATGTGCCAACTATTTATAAATGAAATATTTTTAAATACGTGATTAAAGTAAATGTATGAACTTATTGTTTTCACTATCAGTTTTCAATAATTTTAATTTTTAAATAAAATTTTATTTTAAGTTAATTTTTTCGTAAAAGCGTCATACAAAAATTTTATTTTATTTTTACGTGACTTATGAATAAATTGTTATATGAAACATGTCATAAAAATTATATTTAATAACCTCAGATGTCATGTTTCAATTCGTTTATCATTCCAGTCTAGTATGCATTCAAAATTCAGTAGATAAAAATTCAATCCATTTTCTTTTTAAAAATAAGAAATGCACAGTATATAAATCACATGGGATAAAGCACGTTTCTTAGATAACTATAATTGGCCAATCGTTTTTGGCGCGAAAAAAAAATATGTCTAATTAAATATTAAAATCTAAATTTTCGAACAACTGATTTCTATCATTGTCAAACAAATTCCAGAAGGAAGAGTTATGTTTGAATATAATGTTAATAATATAATAATTATAAATCTAGCATTAATTAATATATTTTCTTTTCTTTCTTATACAAATAAATTAATGTTGCTAAAAAAAATATTCAGTCTTATATCATTTATTTATTTTTAAAAAATATGTGTCAAAATTATTTTTATTAACAAGAACATTCCTCGAAAAAAGCACTATAGCTTAATCTGTAGCATTAAAATACCATAGAGTTTGGTACTTTACAAATAACCACAGGTTTTGTCACGATTTCTACAATTTTCACCACACTACCAATAAAGTTAAAAATGTGAAGCCACACGCAATCATACACAGTGGCCGATCTGTGAGATACGGATAAAAGCCACAGTTGAGCCGCAGTAACAGATGATGTGGCAAAACGATTAACGAATCTATATCAAAATCCTTTTATGCCCAAATTATCCTTTTATTAGCCACTCTCAACTATATAACCGCCCCGTTGAGGATCCAAATCATGACCTTCAGCTTTAAACCCCATTTATGACCTATCAAGCTTCTAGACAGCCATAAAGTGGAGCAAAGGTTCTTCAATGTTCAATGTATATTGTTGTTCCAACTCAGTTTATCGTTCGGTACAACTCCCAAGTATTTCTCCTGTCTGATTTTCCTTAGTACCGTACTATTCATGGCCAAGGGTATCTATCTTGTTTTCTCTACTTCATACCTCCAGACAGTGATGGCAGATTCCGCTCATACATAGAGACGCTGCGCGCGCAGTTTAGACTCATTCGGCTATATTGGACTCGTTCGGAAATGTTCGGTTGTCGAAGCCGAACGCAACATAAGCGTTGCATGATGTAACGAGCCTGCTTCAGTAACCAAACATTTCCGAACAAGCCTAAAATTGCCGAACGAGCCTACACTATGCGCGCAGTATCTACATGTGTGGAATATGGCATCACAGCCTCCAGGTAAAGATGATGAACTCAAATTTATCTGTATTCTCTGCAGCTATACAGAGAGAAAAGATTAATAAAAATTATTATCATTGTTAGTAAACTGGTCATGTATTGCAAAATTTGAGAAATGACTATCTTAAGTTAGCAAAACTTATCAGTTTATTAACAATTATTTTTAACAATTCAAGATAGTAATTTTTCAATTTTTTTCAATTATATGTCCAGTTTACTAGCAATGTCAGTAATTTTTATTAATCTTTTTTTCTTCGTCTGCCTTCCTCGGTTCCCATCGTTCGAACTTTGCAACCCGATCTTAACCTAATTGCTGATTACATGACCTTGACCTACTTAATAAAGCGTGTTAATTAAGTATGTCAATGTCATTCATAATTTCTGTTAATTTGGATTTGACCTTGACCTATATAATAACTACGCCAAGGTCATTAAGGCATTAAATAGGTCAATATCATTCGTTTGTTTCGTTACATTTAAATTAAGTCCATAGAGTTGAATATACACTGAGAAAAATAATATATAGCAATCCTGGACTCTATGTGTTCCTGTACACTGAGAAAAATTATATAATAACTGGCGGACGGGTGTGCACACATGATAGAATTTATCAAATAATATAATAAATTATAATACATATATGATAATTTAATTATATATATTAATAAATCCTATTATAAGTACACAACCGTCCGCCAGTTATTAATGATATAGTAAGCTTTATTATATAATTTTTCTCAGTATATAAAATAATGATCGGTAATGTAACAAGGGGTACTAGAGTTCTCATAATTATTACTTGAAAAAGTGACACCGTTTACCAAACTGTCTGGTAATGTTCTTAACACTGGAGCATAGAGTCTCAGAATGCCAGAAAGTGTACTAGCTTTTATAATTTTATTTTTCTCATTGTAGATTTTATAAATGGAATAGGTTAAAGGCAAAACCACGAAGTATGAAATACCATACAAAAAAATTCTAAAATAGTAATGAAACGCACTTCTAATTGCACTTACACCCAAATGTATTGTAGTATCCTGTGTGGAATGTCTCTGTCTCCGGTGCCATCACCTCTGCCATCATCTATATCAAGACGAACTGTAATACCAAAAATAATTCGATAATATCTGGCTAAAGATAATAATTTTACATACATATCTCAACCAGATTCTATCCATCCAGATATTCCTCAGCTATTATTGAATTATTTTCGGAATTACAGTTCGTCTGTATGTATTCTGGGAAATGCTCCTAGGCCAGCTTATTTCCAGACGTTCTCAGGATCATTTTCAGATAACAACATTTTTCCCAGATTGTTTCCAGACTATAGATTAAGCCATAGTGTTTTTTTACTGCGCGGGAACTGAATTAACTATTTTTAAGACTTTATATTATTTTTTTTTATTTCATTTTAATCTTAAATTTTTTCAAAACATGAATCGTATTGGTTGATTTAAATTTTACCAAGAAAATTTAAATTATTAATATATTGTTGAAGGGCTGAATGAAATTTTCGAAAACACATATATGTTAATGATGTTATTCGGATAATAGATCAACATTTTAATTATATTTTCCAAAATTTAATATGATATTAACTTAAAGTACACAATGCACATTTTTACTTCTGATAACGATAATTATCCTGTAAAAGATAACAACTGATAATTAATGGATCTATATTAGCTTATCTTTTATTGCAACTATTATTTTCTAACAAAAATAAATATAGATTTCTCCCAGATGCACTGTACATTATTATTCGCATCCCTTTTGTCTAACATTTGCTAATGACTATGAAATAATATTTTAATTATCAAAATGATTATTAAAATACTGAACTTTTTTATTATATCAAGACAACGGTGTAAATAATTGTAAGTCTCTTTTATTTATTTCGATCAAACAATTATGAATGCGTGCATAAAATTTGCTTCATTTTGTACACTCAATAGCTCTTAGCATGCTGATTAATATTAGCTTGCGAATCAATTCGACAGAAGGAATAGACTAGATGAGCACTCTAGATCTATGATCGTATACCTTATATATAAATATGTTTATATGAAAATCAAATTAAAATTAAACTGGACTACTTTATAAAGTTAAAAGTCATTTAAAACACGTAAAAAATATTTTCCATTATAAACAGTAATAAAGACAAGCTTGAAGAAATGACATTCAAAAATATTAAATCATTACAAACTGTATCACATCCTGAGACTTAAGTGCAATTACAAATGCTGAAATTAGAATTTGAGATAAAAATTTCACGCAAAGCAACGTCACGTTTTAAAAATATTTTACTTAAACCACAAGCCGGAGGATGTTTTAAAGCACTTTTATACACGCAATAAGAATTTTTGTTGCAAAGTACTCAACTCTGTACTTCACTGAATTTCACTATGTCGCACTGTGTTTTCTAAAAAAAAAAAAAAAAAAAAACACCTTGCCTGAGGCGTGCTCGAAGAAGCACTCGTATTAAATGTAAAATATATACCCGCCGTGGAAAATTCCCTTACTACATTTACTTTTCGAGAAAAATATCCTGCAAACGCAGCGTCAAATGCAATGCATGTCACTTCTGTTAACAATCATGGCACGTATAATAACTGACAAGATCTATAATGCTTTACATTTCCAACGCGATCCAACATTTTCTCATAATAAATTATACTTTTCCTGGGCGCACCAGTTGCAAAGAAGTTGCAGTAATGATAACCACACGTGTGATTACATTTTCGCCTTAGATAACGGCAATCTTTTGCGATGAAAACCCCATGATAAAATTTTATATAGGTGGCATATATGCAGGCATATATGTCGGCACATATGTTTTTAGAAACGTGCCCGCATGTATGCCCGCATATACGCCACATATATGCCATGTATATGTTGGCATATATGGCAACCTATATAAATTTTCTTCATGGAACGCTTTAAATAAACCGACTCACGAAATTTCATTTTTCGTTATTTACACCCGAACGATTCGCAATCGCGCAACAAAGTTATTTTGGCTTTGGCAACATGAAAGGGCTAATTTTTTGCGTTTGCTAAATCACATTTGATAAAAAAAAAAAAAAGAAAAAAAAAACAATTCACAAGCATCGTTTATAACAAATCATTATCTCTTTAGCGAAGCGCACAACTTCCATATTCTTGCCATGTTTGCGTAAACTTTTTGTTTATGCTCGGCGAAGAGTTTTGTCGATCAATAATGCAAGAGCAGTCCCTCACCCCCCCCCCACTCTCTACTCCCCCCCCCCTACCCAAAAATGAAAGTAATTTAAATTCAGTCAAACCATAGCCAACCAGATAAAAGCTGCGGGGAAATAAATGGCAGATGCCGAGATCTTTGACCTACGGTGTTAAATTGACCGTTTTATAGGGCAACCGTATGAAATCGACAAAAGTATTGAAAAAACGAGGAACCGCTGGGATATTTTCAACTTGATTGCGCGTTCCTCCGTACAGTAGCGACGATATTAAATTGTAAATCAATTAACATGCGGTTTAATCGAAAAGCCGCAACGATACAAATAAGCCGTGGCTTGTTAGTTTCTAGAAGTTCGCATGTTTCAAGTTAAAGTAAATACATTAATTACGAGCAATTATACGTCACGGTTGAATTACGGTAGAACACGGATCCAGTAGTCATTTAGATCTTGGCATTGAACTACACATTAAAATGAAAGATAGTCTAGGTACTTTGCTTATTGCACTGGGGGAAAAAAATGTATCGTCGAACGCCAAGTCGTAATTTCGTGAATCAATCAAGGGTCTGTATTGCGCGGACTGGGATTAATGATTTGACGATGTGGTTTTCGCAGTGTACGTAAGAATTGAATTCCTTGCACTTTCCTGGTATAATCGTAGATAATGGTGGATACTAATATTGTAGCATGATCAGAATAGTTGGACCTATTTTGATACAATTAATCCGGCCACTGTCTTTCTAACATAATTAGATAATTAGACTAATACAAATTAGTGCCATCCTGCTTACAGAACAATCATAATTACGTACACTAATTATTCATATTGATTTGAGTATTAAATTCCTACATGTTGATTTTTGACAAAATTTATACTTTTGGTTTTTGTTAAAACGTGCCACTCTTTTTGATTCCATTGTTTAATTAACTTTGGTTATCCATTGCCACAGGAAAACTATCCTTTTCTCAAAAGCACATCCGCGTGGAAAAATTTTTCTAGATATTATTTGAAAACGGGCTGAAAAAAACATTTGGGTGTTATATATATCTGGAAAACACGGAGAAAAATTCTTGTTTGTGATAACCAAAAATTTTAGTTGAAATAACCAAATATGTTGGTCAGAATGTGTTTTTTAGTTACTATAACTAAAAATAATTGTTATTGAAACAACAAATTTGGTTCTTTTAACTAAATATCCTTAACTAAACGATTTTAGTTATAAATCGTATATTTTTTTTTCTTGGTGAACGTCTTTATAAAAGTGCAGAGCCAAGAGTGTTTCCCAGAATATATCCAGATGAATTGTAATTTCAAAACCGACTGGATATTGGCTGGAACTCCAGTAAGCGGCGTTAATCACAGAATGCTCGCAGAAGCCGAATGGAATGTATATGGGAACGCGCAAATATCAGCAGTTATCCAGCTTTGTATCCAGTCGTTACCCAATCTTCATTCAGTTTTTTATTGAACTGATTTCCAGCTGCCTTCCAGCTGTTGTAAATCTACGCGGGGGTATTATACAAGTAATATTGGGAAACCTTCTTGACCCAGCACTTATATATCCAAACGTTCTCCAGTTCACATTGAGATAACACAGTTTTTCTCAGATCGCTTCCAGATAATATCAAGATAAATCTTTTCACGTTGATATTCCCGACAAAAATATATCTTTTTGAAATAGAAGGAATGTGTCTTGACAAAAAAGGACTTCTGTATAAAAAAAAGGAGATATTTTCATAATTTTCCACAAGTGCAAGAACCTTAGAGATGAAAGGATACTTTTCTGAGACGTTTTTTTAAATCTAATTAACATTTGTGACACGTTTAATTCCAAAACACTGTACGACATTTTAAATAACAATGTAAACACAAGCACGAGATTATTCTGCTGATGTTTGTTGCACTTGAAAATATAAAATACTGAGGCAGCGCATGACGTGGAACGGTTTTGTTAGAAGACCATAGGAATATTAGAAATTGGCAATCTTGGTCCCTGTCTCGCTTTAGACCCAGCGCGATGTGGTCCGTCTCAAGGTAGATAATTCTTTTTTTTTTTTCTTTCTTATTCTTTTTTTGACTCTTTCTTAATTTTTTTTTCATTCATTAAACTTAACGCAGAACTCATGTCGTATAAAAAAAACAATAAAAATTTTTCTTAAAGGCACATAAATATGTGTTATGTGTCCAGCAATTGCAATTTCTTAAGTAATCATAATAATAGCTGCGATAATAGTAATGCAACAAACTGTAGGATGAAAAATTGCAACGTCGTAATTAACTGCACATCGGATTAGATAATAACACTAATAATATCATTACATCACTTTAGTCACAAGTAGATGGTGGAATTTGTTTGTTTGCTTTTATTAATTTTTTTGTCGGAATTTAAATTAAAAATTGCACGAAACAGCGTAAAAAGAATAAAAAATTGAAACATAAAAGGAGTTAAAATAGCTCAAGAAGTCGATATATACGTTTATTAAAAAACTAGAGAATTTATTATAATTAATATTAAAAACTGCGTCGTACATCATTTTTTTGTTTAATTTTGGATTTTAAAAAAGAGTGAAACATCAATAACATACCAAATAAGTACAAAAGCAATTTATTTATACTTAATATAATTATTTAATGTTTTAATATAATTCAATTTGACAATATTTACATCTCGATCATTTTAATTGGTTTAATATTAAACGATTTTATAAATACTTACATTCAACATAATTTTTTTTTAATTACATATACCGAGGAAGAAACTTAGATAAAAGATTATTTTTATTACAGTGAGGGTATATATATATATAATTTTATATTATAAAAATAAGCTATTAAAGAAATAGATTATTTATAATACTGTATAATAACTTTATATTTTTTTGAACACATAAACTCACAGATAAAATGTAATATATTTTATGTGTATTAAATAAATTGTATTTGTATTAAATAAATTTTATTAGTATTATAATAAAAAAAGTTACATGAAATAAACAATTTTATTATGATACAATATAATTTCGTTTTAATACACGAAGACATGAAGATAATAAATCAATTTTATATCCCAGAAAAGAAAGTAATCAAAAATAAAGTGAAATAATTCGAGAATTTTATCACTTTTAATCGTTCCTATAGGTTTTTCCAAAAAATTGTTTATAGAAAAGTTATTGCGTGCAAAATCAGAATGTTAAAAACAGTGCAACAATCTTAACTGTACTTCAAAAAATATTAAATTATAAAAAAATATGTTTTTATAAAGCTATTTAATTTAAAAATTATTTATTTATTTTCCTGATTCTTCGTATAGGAAAAAAGTATTCAACAAATTACTATTGATAGCGTTGAAATGGAAATTTTTTTTTTGTTATGGTGATAATTTTTATTCCATTTGCCTTTTTACGGTTTATAAGAGAAATATTAGCGTTAAAGTGCATCGAAGGAAAAAACAATTTCGTTGAAATTCGGTCTCAAGAGTTTTCCGTTGTGTACGACAAATGCGTTTCCGCGCACATTCAGTTACGAATCACATCTGCCTTTATTGATTGCAGCGGAATAATTCCCGCGATATCATTTTTCGGCGAGATACGTGCGCGCGAGCACGCTCTTTTGTTAAGAATATAAAAGCAAAGGCGTTTGAAGTATTCGAAAAATGCGAGCTAAGAATTTATAGCGAACAAGAGTCGGAGTGTAAATTCGCGTTGATCACCGTTATATATTTTACAACATAGATCTCTTGTGCGAGCCTCTTGATTTATGATATTTTTGGCTGACATCCAAGCGCGACGGGCTAAATAAACGAAACAAACGGCATTAAACGCGTGTAAATGTGACCATTCGACGGGATTGTAATTAGAACGAATATATTTATGTCATTATAAATTAAATCGTCGTTGTCAAATATTATGCGTTCATAATTACCCGCTGCAATTTAGTCGCGGTTGTTTTACTTCATAATTAAATTTAAAATTATTGTGCGTCGAAGCGTACATTGAGAGAAATAGATAGTTAAAAGCACCATCTAGATAGTAGAAATAGATAGTTGAAAACAGATAGTAAAATGAAGTATCCAGATAGTAAATCGATTTATCGATATCGCGCGGTCGATAATGATGCGCGGTCGATAATGAAGCGTACCTAGCCTATTTCCACTCGTACCTAGCCTATTTCCAATAATATTTCTTAATTGTGTTTTGTTTAAACATTCTTGTGGACGTGGTGTTTGACAGCATTTAACCTTATAGAACTAATTGATGTATTTAAAGGTTTATGTACTTAATTTCGGTTTTTAATTCATTATACTTCGTATTACTTCTCAAGAAATATCTTACAACAAATGTCTGAGTAAATACTTTCCTTAAGTATACTGTTAGAAGAAATTTCGGTCAATTAATTAATTAAAAAAAACTTAATTTAAACAGCTTTGTTAATTGTTTTAATTATCAGTTATGTTAAATATAATTAATCAATAATACACTAAAAAATTGTTTGTTAGAAGAAATTTTGGTCAATTAATATCACAACTTAACTTAAACACGCAGTTATTAATTATTTTAATTATCAGTCGTTTTAAATATATTTAATCAAAAATACACTAAACATGTTATTTTTAAATTGTTACAATGTATATTATGAAATCATTAAACTATATTTAATTACAAAATTATATTTTAGAAGTAAAATTAGAGACAACATAATTTTAATTATTTCCTTTAAATTATTTCATTCGATACGCGAGATTAAACAAAGTTGGTAAGATTAAATTGGAGTAAATTTTGGGATGTAATTTTATGAATGCAATTTTAAAGTATTTATTATGATGATAAATAATATATTACTTATATTTGGAATTGAACTTAAAAGAGCTTATTTTTAAAGAACAATAATCTTCTTTTACAATTTACGATACAAAAGTGTGGAAGAGTTATAACTGCAAAAGGTTACTCTTTCCTTAAATTAACGATATAATCTATATATAATATCTGTTGGAATTTTTTCATAAAACGTTGGGATAAATTTCATAATATATGTTAGAATTTTTCTCTCATACATTGAAAGTTCATACAATTTATTGAATTTTTCATATTAATAATAAAGATTCGCTAAAAGTACATTGAGAAAAATTTGTATGAAAATTTTCAGCAAACGATCTTAATCGTACCGATTTATGCCCTAGTAAAAATCAAACATATATGTTCATATATGGATTAAGAAAAAACATATATGTTCATATATGAACATGTACGAGGGTGGATTGATAAGTTTCCGGCCTGACCAAGAGATGGCGCCACTAGGCCTACCTTGAGGTGGCGTTCTATAGTACCATCCTTAGATAGCTTGTAGCTATAGTTTCAGCCCGATCGCCATGTTAGTTTAGGTTTGAGGGCACACTGAACAAGACGCCTC
>JABFPN010003246.1:0-18818 GCA_022817305.1 Leptoteleia sp. ZL-2020
TTTTCTCAATTCTGCTGCATAGTTGACTCAACTTTACATATTTATTGCACGAAGTGAACTGCACTTAGTTGACTCTAAAACCAACTTTATTTTTATAGTTAGGATAACCGAAAATTTCTCTCAGTGTAGTAGATTGATTAATAAATTGTTCTGTTATGATACCGTATTTTGTTGGGATTTTTATGACCTCTTAGCACAGTTGGAAGATGCACTTTAACTGAGTAAATAATATAGCATTGATCATTATTTATGCATTGGGATAAAAGTAAAAAATTATCATATTATATCAGAAATTGGGTAGAAAATGAATTTCTTTTTTGTTGTATTAAACATAAAATTTAAAAGATTTTATGAGAGTTATTTAATAAATATAATATGTAAATAAAGTCACTTTTTTTAAAAAAAAAGTCTAATAATAGTTCG
Source organism: Leptoteleia sp. ZL-2020 (assembly GCA_022817305.1). NCBI lineage: Eukaryota > Metazoa > Arthropoda > Insecta > Hymenoptera > Scelionidae > Leptoteleia > Leptoteleia sp. ZL-2020. The sequence continues at coordinate 424 of JABFPN010003246.1, forward strand.
AACGTAACATATTTCACCGTGTACAAGTCAAAAAATCTGACACGAGATAGATCTAATAATAAAGTGAAATAAGCAAAATCACTTCGTCAAACTAAAAATAAACTCCGTCGGGCGTCCGATAAGCAAGAACAACTAATACATCATTCGAACTCAATTCAAACTGTGAATGATCAATATGTAATACATCTCTATTTTAAAGCAACAATTGAAAAGGGATTTTCTTTTCCACCGTTCTCTTCAGAATTTCATTACGGATCCATTAAGGGCCAATCAGTTTCTTTATTTTTAGTTTCCGTAAATAAAGTATTCAGATGTTTCGCTATCGTTTATCACGATAGAAACACGTTAGTTATTTCCAAACGAAATAGAGTGCTTTTTGATCACTTTCAGTGCGCGTATCACAGCCACCCCCCCTCACATTTAACGTAACACGATGTGTTTTATTTTCATTAATCAAATTGCCCTGATTTATGGAAAAAGTATATAATATTGGGTTGTTCGGAAAGTAATTTCGTTTTTTCCCGATAGAGGATTTAATTGTATTTTTTTGATCCCAACTTCACACTTAAGCCGCATAATCATTATATGTTTTGAGAGGTGATATAGCAAGGCTTATGTGTGAAAAAGTATAAAAGTTCAATATTTATCCATTATACGAAGATCGTCTTTCATTTTCACAAAAAAAAAAACGAAATTACTTTCCGAACAACCCAATAATTTATATACGATAATGATTACGTAAACGTCAAAATTTTGAATGAACGTCATATAATCGTGATTGATAATCAATAAACGAATTGTTTGATGGAATGATAAATATTTTTCCAACAAGTCCATTAAAAGTAAAAAACATCAGTGTAAATAATAATAGAAAAAGAAATATAACAAAAACACATATAAATTGAAGATTACTACGCTCGAACCTTAATATTAATAATAGTTTTTTGTTACACTTGTATAGAAATTACTCTGTTTTCGTCCCATTACCCTGTTGGGTAATATCCCGGCGTGTGAAATAAATCCCGACTGGGGCTATATCAATACCCGGCATTACATCCTATATCATTGCCCGATTAGGTTATTTGGCCTGGTCCCGGCGTGGGACCAATCGGGACCATTAACTGTAATCTAGGGTTGTCTCTCACTGCCAACTTCACACTCCTCTATAATCACTGTCTTTCCATCCTCGGTACATAATATACTATTGCAGTAAAGAATAATTGTGCCAGCATAGTAAAAATTTTTGTCTTTTAATTATTTTTATGTTTCTTCCCTAAAGCTTTTAAGATTCGAGTGCAATAGTTCTTCATATTCTTCTTCAATGCATCAATTAACCGTGCACATTTTCAATCGAATATATTTCAACCCACAAAGATGATTCGGTATCCTCGCAAAACTTTCGCGACGTTGACTAAATTGGCATTGTTATTTGCAAAGCAAAATTAAAGATGAACACGGCGGCAAGTTAGGAAACAGGAAACCATTAGCAGGCAGCCAGATATGGGAGGGTTGCATTCATATCTTGGAGCAGGGATATGGCTGACAGATTTGCAGACGTAGGTGGTTACGGGATGGTTACGGGTTGGTTACGGGGCAGCGGCACCCTATTACGTCTTGTCACGTATCTTCATGCGTGTGTTTGCGCTCATTGTTGTTCACGCTGCCTCATCCATTGTCAAGTGCGAAGCACGAAGTTTCTTTGGCACTTCATCAGGGATCGTGATTGTACTATTAGAATCCGTAGGATAGTTCATTGCAGCAAGCCATCCACGCATTTATATATGACGCTCCGTTCGTCCCATTAACCAATTTTTAAATGAAAATGTACCCTTTCGCTGATCATCCATTTTTAGTAACAACTCTTCTCAGGTTCGCAACTACGTATCGAATCATTTCGCTTTCATCTACTCTAACTGAAAAAGGAAATGAAGTAGACATATGCAAATTTACTTTACTAGAACTCTAATACAAAGTCGTGTTTTGGAAACAAATTTAGTATATTTTAATTTATGTTTCTATGCCAGGGCACATGTACTTGTACTTTAATTACAATGAACTATATTTTTCTTCAGTAAACGAGATGATTAATTATGAGATTCAAACGGATTAAACGCTAAGCTTTATTTTTGCTAAAATAATTTATACCGAATCTTGGCATCAACTTAACATTTAATATTAAACAAGAAGATAATCTATATCAAAGATAAATATTTTCTACACTAGAAAGCAAACGTATTACCAGCTAATAAACTTCATACCGGATTTACTCAACGATATCGTTTGAAAATTTCGCAATATTTCCGAGTCCATTCCCGAAATTGTGAAATTAAATTTTTTTCCTCAAGCTGAAAGCTTTAAATTCACTTATTCAACATATTCAACTGAAAGGCGAATAAGTGATTCCAAGCGGGACGACTGCACGCTATTAATGAAGACGATCGAATTATCGATCGGCAAATAGTTTTGAGCGTAAGGTCCATTATTGAGCAACGTGCCGAGCGTTCGGATTTTTCTCACTTCATCTGCATGAAGGTCGGAATAATCTCAGCGAAAGCACTCGTAACATTTGTATCCGTGCGCATTATGTTTTGAGAGAAAGAGAGGGGGAACGTAGAGGAGAAAGGAAAAAAAAGCTCCCTTTCGACGTTGCTTACGTATGGCGGGCGTGCCGTCTGGAGTCCTTCGTCGAGGACCTCTACGTGACTTTAATTTTGATAGGAGGACGCCGGGTGACGCTTCTGCGTCTTTGGCACCCCCTCGGTTGCATTGTCTCCGCGAGACTGCAGGAGACTCGAGAAAGCGCGGGCCACCAAGGGACGATTCTGATGCGATACAACCCTCGCAGCCGGTTGCGATATGACCGGCTCCCAAGGCATTGCCTTTTAATTATAAAAGTTTTACGATGAGCTCGCGCAAACGCCACTCGCAACTGCATTTAGCGCTCGGCCCATACGTGACTCAAATAGCGATATACCTGTCCCCCCCCCCTGCCCCCCATCCTGCACCCCTAGTATTCAGGTTGACGCGGTCGCGCAGTCGCCTCTAAACCGGATAAAATAATGCGATTCGTCGCGTATTAGTTTATTACTTCGATCCGTGATTTGAATTTCAAGGGGGGACTTCCTACGCTCCGGATAATACGGAGAGTCTTGTTCAAGTTTGAAATAAGATATCGTAACTTTGTCTGGCGGTAAGATCGGTATTAAGCTGAGGGAAATTTATTAGTAGTCGGTTAAATTTGTTTATCTTGTTATGGTTAAATTTTTTTTTTAGTTGTTACTTTATTTTTAATTAATTAGTCGGGTATGTTGGTACGATTATAGTATTTCCTAGAATATCAAAGTATTTTGAAAATAATGTTAACGAAAATGTTAGAAAAAGTTGCTGACTTTGTTAGTAAACTGGTCATATAAATGTAAAAATTGAGAAATTACTATCCTAAGTTAGTGAAAAGTGTCAGCTTTGTAATAATAATTGTCAACAAATTTATACGTTTTGCTATCTTAAGATATTAATTTCTCAAATTTTGCAAATATATAACCAGTTTACTAAGAATGTCAGTAATTGTTATTAATCTTTTCTCCCTATATAATATTAATTACAAAGATAAAGTATAATATTGTTGGATTCGGACCCAAGCTAAAAGTCAAAATAAATTGATTCAACTTGAATTTAATATACCTTTTTTTTTGTCACCGCGTTATATTCAATTTTCTGTTTGTAATAGCCCGATTCCATGCAACAATACTGACACACTTTTTGCACGTACACGGAGAGAAAAGATTAATAAAAATTACTGACATTGTTGGTAAACTGGTCATATAAATGTAAAAATTGAGAAATTACTATCCTAAGTTATTAAAAAGTGTCAGCTTTGTAATAATAATTGTCAACAAATTTATACGTTTTGCTATCTTAAGATAGTAATTTTTCAAGTTTTGCCAATATATAATCACTTTACTAAGAATGTCAGTAAGTTTTATTAATCTTTTCTCTCCGTGTAGTTACCTTAAAGCTTGTTAATATGCAAACCCAATAAAGCGACTAGTCAGTTAAAATTTCCCAACCCTTCAATTTTCATAATCAATTTCACATCGCCGTTTAAAAGTGTTAAAACGGCGTTGCCAAACAAAAATAGTTGAAAAGTACAAACCGAGATGACGGGACCAATGACGCGACATAACAGTCAATCATCGTCGAACATTTCGCGACAAAGCTACGTTCGACTTAATCGCGGCGAATATAAAATACCAGGTCGACAAAGCTTTGTCGCATTGACGCGCCCCGGCAAGTGCCACGAACCACGTCCTAATCTATTATCGCGAAAATGACGAGACAACACGCGGCAACCTTGATTAAAACACATCGTATAATAAACCGGTTAATATTTCAATCGATGCGCGCAATCACCGCAAATATTTCGAAACAATTTTCCGCAACGGGCCAATATGCAAAATCAATAAACCGCTCGCACGAAAACCCAGTTTCACAACATTAATCTATACCGCCGGAGACTAATATTCCGGGTCGGTGGTATTTCGTGGAAGGCGATGCTCAAATAAAATATTTATATATATATATATATATAAAAAAAAGGCCTCGCGAGAATCCCGGCAATTCATCGCGGAAGCTCGATTTTTCTTCACGGTTTTTCATCGTCCGAACAAATATTCAAATACCTTTTATTGCATTTTCGCGACATCGTTTTCCAGAAACAATGTTGAATTCACTTTATTTGCCTTGCCAATATTACGCAAACATTGTTGAAGAGTAATTTTATATTACTCGCAACCGCGATGCGAAAAATTTTGTTGTCCAATTTTGGAAAGCTTTGGGAATATTTTTGATTTCAACTGTTCCCGTGAGACATTTTAGAATGGAAATATTAAATGCGACGCAAATTTGTCTTGTCTCGTATTACATTTTTGGGATGCGACACGAGTCATTTTTATGTAAAATATACTATTTTAAATTTTTTTTTGTCAAGTTCCTTATAAGTTTTATATAACTATAGTTTATATGGCGCTAAAAATTTGTATACTAATTAAAAGTTTGTCTGCTTGTTTTATGTTTTTTTTTTTTAATACAGATACCATAGTTCATTACAAGAAATTAAGCTTCCTAGCAAGTAGCAATATACCTGTTCGGCAGGTTTATATGAGTTTCCTATATCGGGGTCGAAATTATCCATCTTGCAAAGCAATATCAAATATTAAATCTCAAGTCTACTCATACCAAAACAAATAAATTAAGAAACAAAAAAAAAATGATAAATAAGTGAACAAACATTTGCATTATTACAAGAAACATTAACTTATTTTTTTCCACATCTACATCTTATCATAAATTCCAGTAGCTTTTCATGAAAATTTTCGAAATAAATTTATTCTACAATGCTGACGAACAATTTTTCTCCGCGTATCTTTGTTGAATTTTTTATTCTACATTTACATCCCTTATTATCGTAAAAGAAAACTGCAATTTACATCCTAAAAACCAAAGTGAAATATTTGTCTTAAAATATCAAAAATTTTCTTACCAAACACGTACGAAAAGTTTTATTCTCCAACAATTATTCTTGACACTCCTTTTTCTCGGTGCAAATAAAAAAGAAAAAAAAAAAGCTCACGTCCTTAGTTAGCAGAGCCGCGGCATTATTTTTCTGTCGACCCAACGGCTTCCCCTTTATTTTATTTAATAAAACGTTTGTCTTTCCTTGTGTAACTTACCAAGGCGCGATGAAATTAAAGTAAATGTTGCTTTTGCCGTTTCTGAGGTGAAATAAGAGGTTCGAGCAGGCGAACATAGCGCATTCGAACGCATTAGCAGAATATCATCCCCTTTCCCTCCTTTTATCTAAAGGCCTTTTATTTCCAGAACCTTTGGTTTAATTTATTTTTAATCTCCCCAGCAATGACAACCGCGGAATTGCATTATTTTAAATTATTTATTTATTTTCCCTTTTAACGCTACCTTTCCCGCAACTTACTCCCAATAAAATCGTTGTTAAATCTGTTTAATGTAACATGAAATTGAATGTAATCGTTCCATTCTACTTTCTGTTATGCTGATAAAATGATCTGCAATGCTAACAATTGCCTTTTCAATTGACAATTATTAACTGAGATAAATATGCATAATTAACCTACATTTAGTGTCTATGCAGCATAGTTTAACATCATACTTTGAATTGACAGTAATTATTAAACCGATTATGCATTAGTAATGTTGTCATTTGGCTCGAAATACCCAGCAATCTGGTCGATTTTGAAAAAGGAAAATTGTCATATCAAATTTCTCTTTATTTCCTATACAGTAATCTTTTTTTTCGTTTTTTTAATGCATTAAAGGTTGAGAACCGGCGGTAAAGTAAATTATTTTTCTCGTTATAAACTTTAAACATTGTTATCACTGAAACGTTGCATGGTTGATTTTTCATATTGTGTTATTCAGGTTGATTGAACTTACTCGATGTTATTATACAGGTTGACTTGGCTCGTCAAGTAGACATCGATATTTGAATTAACTAGGCTTATCTAGTTAACATAAAATACGCCCGGTTCTGTCCATTCAATTAGAAATTGTACGCTAAATTAAGCTCACTAAGCTGAACGTAACAATTTTTTTTTCAATAACCGGTTCCTTGTTAAATTTATGTACATGATCTGTTTTATACCACTTTGAATATAGAAATCAAGGTTCAGCTATGAAAAATTGACATAAATTTGAAAAAGGAATTTGTTTATTTATCCATATAGAAGAATTAGTACTGGCTAAATTAGAAGTTTTGCCGGTACTGATAAACGAGAAAAGAGCCAGCCCAGTATTGGCATACAACTGTTGACAATTTGTAAAATTTGGTTGACAATTTCCATTGGTTGATTGCGAATAGATAAGTCACCACTGGCGTAATACTGGCACTGGACTGTCTCGACTATTAAAGTGATACACTCAGAGAAATATTCAGTTATCCTAATTATAAAAATAAAGTTGGCTTTAGAGTCAACTATAGTGCAGTTCACTTCGTGCAAATAAGTATTTCGAGTTGAGTCATTATAAATAATAAGGCTATACAACATAACTACAATTAAAATTTTTTAACGCAAAGCTTTTAAGGTATAATTTCAGTAATGTATAATTGTTTTTTGATACCAGTTTTAATGCAATTTAACTGTTTTTATATGTCAATTGTTATATCTTAACAATATTTCTCATATAATTTCCTTTACATTCACATATAAATAAATAATCGTAACGACGTGCACTTTGTAATGCATAATCTTAGATTCAAATCTTAATTACTAATAAATTCACATTAAACAGAAATGGCGGGAAAATATAGACAAACGATAAATTGCCAAGAGTCAGCCTTAACCTATTGGTGTTTCACTCCAGGACTGGGCCAACGGTCGCCCGACGCTTACTGGTACCGTGCCAGTACTCAACCTCTCATCAATTTCCACAAGGTATTTATTTTATTTCCACAAAGTGCAGGAGGAATTTTCATTTAATACCAGCCGCTTAAATTTCGTTTATAGTCGCAACTTTTTCGGGTTACAAACTGATTCCAATTATTAGCTAGAAGATCGGCTTGTCATTTGGAGCGGACAAATTGGCAAACAAGCGAAATGAAAGTCCCGACGCCATTACGCCTCGGCCGAATAATTAAACGAAAAATCCGATATCTGTAAAATTAATTTGACGAGCTAACGTAATTACTTACTCTATCCCCGGATACGTTCGTTATCGCGGAATAACCCTTGCTAACCCCAATTCCTGACGTCGATTTGCGTAGTTAACGTTGCTGGAGGTGCAACCCAGGTAACGCAATTTGGCAGACATTCCGAGTCCACATTTCGGATCAAGCCTCGGCGTTAGTTCATGGGCGGTGTTGACGAACATCACTTGTCAACAAAGTGCGCCCTCGCTCTTCTCTTTCGGTTACGCTGGGCCCTGTAAATTTTACACGAGTCTAATTGCGACTCGGACGAATTGTAAATGCTTGGGAAAAGGGATTAAAAGTTCTAACGCGGTGTATCTCGTTCTTCGAAATTAGTGGCAATTGCGTCAAATCATTTAATTGCCAATAAATGTTACTTTTCGCTTTGTATGGATGACTTAACTGTAAAGTTTGTTGTACATTTCTCCTTTGAGGTACGAGTAGTAATAAAATTTAAAACACTTTATATCATTCTGAGGGTACGTCCAAAATAGTGAAAATTTTTATACGTAAAAATGGTAATAATGATAATTGTAATAACTATTTTTAGTAATTTGTTATTAATAGTTATTGAATAATGTTTATATATTATTATTTTTATGATAAAAATATATTCTTATCTCCTAAACACAATGTGCGATTGTTTTTAAAAGCCAAAAATTGACACTTTAATTTATTGTTAGTTGAATAATTTGGTATTGCAATGTAATGTTATAGTGTGATAGAAAATTTATTGCTGATACAACGTATTAACTGCCCCACCTAACCGAGTACGGTTATGCACAAACGTGTGACCGGAATGGACCCATTATAATTCATGATTGCGCTGGGATAAGTAAAATGGTACGATAATACAATTTTTACAGCGTTCAAATAAATAATAATTAAACGTACGGTTCGTATTTTTAAAGTGAAATGTAAAGTGATAATTTTGACAATGGTCTAATAAAAATCGCAAACATATTAGTAAAGTGGACATATCCTTTTGCTCCGTGTAAATATTTAAAAAGTAATAATTTAAGGAATCAAGACCTACGACGGAAGCAGAACGTATTTAGAATGTCGTGCATTACTTTTTACGCGTTGCAAGGTTTATTTTAAAACCAAATTTAAGAACTCATTTTTTATTCATAAATCTAGCCACTAAAACGGAGTGGTGCCTTTTTTTATTAAAGTTTTTATTTAAATATTTAACTGCATTAAACTTTTATTTACAATTAAATCACGCTTTAAAACGTTATATTTATTAAATAAGAACTTAAATTTGAAAAAAAATATTATAGAATTATTACTTCTGCTGGTTTAAATTTATCATATTAAATAATGAAAAAAAGAATTATACTCCACTTTTGTATATTATAATAAAAATATTCATACTCATTAAAATATTAATAATATATTTCAACGTCTGTTACTGGTTTAATCCAAGCATATTTTTTCAACCGTATATTTTGTACAACAGACAATTATTTTGTGGGACATGACCTTTATTGAGGTCATTTTCAAAATCTCTCTGGTTAGTTATGAAAAGTTATGAAAAATTCTGGATATAATACACATTAGTTGTTATGTACTGAATTTAGAGTAACTGATTGACAATGATATTACAATTTGACTACAACTATAGTATTTTACAAGATTTAGACAATTCCAGATAGATTTTGAAAATGACCTCAATAAAGGTCGAAACGTTAATGTCATTAAAATACTAAACTATTTACAAAATATTCATTAATATTTACGACACGCGTCAAGACTGCTTTTAAATTATTAGAATTTATAATATTTTCTTGTTAAATATATTTTTTATGTGCTTACACCCTTTGAACACCGTTTCAATTATAATATAATTAATCACGCCTCTTATTCATAAAGTAATCGCGGCGAATCTCGCGAAAATACACGGCCGAACGAAAATGCCGGTGCGTCCAACTTGTCCCGACTCGTGTAGCATCGCGATGAAACATTTGCACGTTGTATGCAAACGTCGCGTTGTTGGGCTCCCTATAACGCGAACGCGATAGCGCTAATAAGGTGACCATCGCCGGCCGGGGGAATAATGAAAAGTCACCATTGAAGCTGCCTCGCCATTGTTAAGGTTTCCGTTATAATAGGTCGATTAACGTTCGTTCCCCTCGACGGATTACGCCGATTTCGATCTCTTTTTCCTCCTTCATTTCCTCTGCGGCCGCCACGGCTCTCGGACCTCACTTCGCCGAGTCAAAGTATCTAAATCATTGCCAGCATCAGATACGCCGCGCGGAATATCTGCACACAAAGGCATTCAGGCCGCGAGATTTATTTTCATTCGCGCTGGACATGCGATTCCTATGGCGCGTCCTGCGCTTGAATTAATGAAGTATTATTACTTTTCGTGCCATTTCGTTTGAATTCCCTACGTTCGTGTTACGAAGACGGCGAATTATGTAGATGTCAATTACTTGGGTGCATTAGAGGATGCCAATTTCGTGTTATCAGCGAATGGAAATTTACTCGAAAATGTTGCATCCTTATAGGATTGAAAAACGAAACGTTTTCAAAATACAGAAAGTAAACAAACTTCGTTTTTGTTTTATATTTACGTCCATTTTTATGCCCTTTGGACGTAAACAAACAATATTATTGTTTTTGTTCCAATAATTTAACCTTCCAAATGTTTGTAAACATTACTTTTGTATATAAACAATATTAAAAACGTTTCATTCTTCAGTTCCATTGCATCCTTTTCTTTCTTTTTTTATATCAATCAAACGGTGAATTTAATTTTGGAATTGTTCTAAATATTTATCGAGGACTGTTTTTATTTTTTAATAATATTGACTCAAAGTAATGCTTTTTCTTCTTTCAAATGAGTACTTAGAATGTATTAACGACTGTATTATTATAAATGGAACCCGCAAAGTCTTCCATATTTGCAATGCAAAACCGTGTTTGCGTTTATTAAAATGCGTTGATCTATCAGACAAGGTTGGAGGATGTTAAATGGCACGTTGATTTGACAGCACGCGAATTGATGGTGTTTTCGCATCGCGCGACATAAACGGATTTAATTCAATTAAGAAGCGGACGGAAAAAGCGGTGTCCGCCGATAATGTTACGCCGTAGAATTCCTCGGCAGTTAATGAACGCCCTCTGTCTCTTTTTGTGATCGGGCTTAACAGGGTCATCGAGTTAATGTCGGTGATTACTCTTCCACCGGTACAATTACGTTGAGAAAGTGGCAGTAGCAGAAACAACGACGCCTTTTAACTGGACCCCGGCTCGATTGTCGGGGCGCGTGCTTCGTCTGGATATTTCACGGTGAAAATTAAACAAATTCAACGGAAAACTATATTTTTATAGGATAATTTGATGTTTCGAGAATTTGCTTGATTAACAAGATACTGTGACAAGTTTTTATGTCAGATAAAAGAAGTTTTACTTGTTATGAATATTGGATGAAATGGCGTTTGGATAAATTACCGCTTTAATAGTTTGAAGTTTCAATAAATGACTTGTTTGGATGAAATATCGTTTGGATAAATTGACGCTTTAATAGTTTGAAGTTTCAATAAAAAGTTCGTTTAGATGAAATGGCATTTGAATAAATTGACGCTTTAATAATTTGAAGTTTCAATAAAATGCTCGTTTGGATAAATTGAAGTTCGTATAAATCCAGCATAACCCTTCAAGTTCCACGGAAAATTTGCGTCGATTATTTATACGTCACTGGTGAACCATTCTCCGCAACTTCTATCCGACAAATTTCGTTGGCCTTTTCCCACCGCGATGTTCATCGCGCGGCATTATTAATAATTTACCGGGTACTCGCCATCGCGGGACAATTATTTTAGAACGGCGTTGCGTTGCCGCAAAACGCGAGGAGCGTTTTTAAAGCGAGCACTTTGGGAGGGAAGGCCAAGCTCGAGTCGCGGATGGAAACCAAGAAACAAGTTTCGCTTCGCAAAGAAGCGTCCCGTTACTAATGAGAGCTTAATGATTTACGCGAAACGAAGAGCGTTTGTCGCGATGAAACATTCTTATCGGGACAATGCGTATTCTTCAGTTTAACAAATTTCGTTGTACCTTTATGCAGCGGAACAGTTGGACTTTGTTCCGAACAATTCGACTCTAAAATGCTGTTTACAATGCCCCGGTCCCGTTTGCCGTACAACACTTTATTCATTTGCCCGGCCATTATTTTGTTGTGCCTGCGTCCCGTGTACAATAATCATAATAACCGGCAAAAAATAATAAAAAAAAAAACGAAAGATACGGGCGATGTAATTTTTATAAGGAAAAAAAATTGTATATATATGCAATACCATTGACTTTGTTATCATTACGCGGTGCGCGTGCGATATATAATTAATGAGTTCATGCGTGGAAGAACAAACAACAAATGTACAGTGGGAATAAAGAAGAGCGCGCGGCTTGGAATAAGAACAAAACGGAGCGCATGTCCGAGTAATTTACCGTTTTGCAGGGCGGCTAGAGCCCGGAGAAAATTACCGAGTAGTTCAGTTTAACGCAATAAATGTAAATAAAATGAAGTTCGTTCAAAAGGGGGGAAGAACAGTGTTGGCTTAAGGGGTAAATTACTCGGAGTAATTTATTTGTAGGAAGTATGAAATTAAAATGTTTAGCTGATTCCTTGCGAGGAATTGCGAGAGAAATGGAGCATGTGGAATTGATATTTTGTATTAACAAGTTTAAGTGTAACTTTGTTATTAGTTCTCGATCTTAACTCGTTTCAAGTTTATTATTCTTTTAGCTTAACGTTAAAGGGTTTTTTTCTACCAGCTTTTTCAATGCAATATACGTTTCAGAGTATCTTTTTATGAATTTAAACAAGTGTACACAGTTAGGTAGAAAAATATACTTGCCTCCAGAAACAAATATTTATCAAAATAACGGAACGAAGTGAAGGAATTAAATAAATGCTTTCAAAGTAAATCCGTTTGGAATATATGACCCGATGTAACTACTTTTGATTATGAGAGACAAAAATAGAAGGTCCAGAAAATTCCATTCTTCCTTCCGGTGAATTATTTTTAAGAGTAAAGTTTGTTGCTCGCAATATGACCTACTTTTGGCATTAAAAGTACAGATATACGTGTTTTACTTCTTTTTTTTTTTTTTAATTTCGCCTGTATATCTTAAGAAATTATTCAAAAATAAAAATAAATTAACCAAGGGCTTCTTTTCTTTCCGTTTCTTGAGTATCACAACACACTCTAAATGTATTCTAACACGTTGACAAATTTTAATGAGTAAAGCACACGAAAATGTGGAATTCTGCATTTCAATTATATGTTTTCGTTTAAAAATAGTCTCATACATCATAATGATGTAACATTTTAATGAATCAATTGATTTTGCTCTTGAACATAATTCTCTCCCAAACTCGATACCGGTTCCAAACGCTGTAACTTGTTGTAAACAGGTTAGAGAATAAAAATACATTACCTTCCTACATTACCTATTATACCACTATCATCTCTCAGGGCACAACGTAATTAACTCATTAAAGCCTAACAAATTGGAATTAAATTTTTTGTAATCCACTTTTATAAATTATTCAGCGATCCTTGCTTAATAAAGAAAGTAATTGTCAAAGATACCACGTTGTCTTTTGTGCCATTACTGACGATTAAACAGGAAAAGTTGAAAATAATGACCATAATGTCCTTATGGCAGCCGGTTTTCACGTCAAATAATGTGACGGTTTTTAAAAACTTTAATCTATTTACATACTAAACTTGTTACAGTGTACAACATTGCGGAAATTAATTTCCAATCGCTCGTAAATAAGCGTGCAACGAAAATGAACGAAGATTGACTACGCGCCATGAAATTGTGTTATTGCTAATACGCATAATGCTTAATTAATTTTTCTTCTTTTTTTCTTCTTTCTCTTGCACGAAATGACAAAAAGTAGGAATCGCGTTTCGTGCGTTCTTTTGATGCTTTCGCGTGTTGTTAGAGTCCGGCGCATAGATCACAGTATCGTAGGACTTGCGTCCACCCACGTCGGTATACTCACATTTCCGCGTAATCATATTAAGTGACTTCCAGCGCGCCTCTCCAGGGCCGTTGACTTAACAATTTATGGACTCTAATACGATTTCCATTGCGCTCTATCGGACTTCACTAATAATTACGAATTACAGGATCAATGATTTTCGTCGTTGAGGTACTTATACTATAAAACCGAGAGAAGTTTGTTAGCAAATGCTATTATATTTTATAATAATTTGAGGATGTTCGAGCCTTTACGGTATATTTTGCAAAATGATGTGGTAATTTGGAAAAAATATTAGAATAATAATATTAGTTATTCATTAATTTTGATTTATTCAACTTCAATATATCTCTACAGTAATTTTGATTAATCTTTTTTCTCCGTGTAACAATTTTTGTCCCAACTTATGTCTGCCTGTCTAGCAACAACTATTAATAAATTCCTATCAGTACATGATTATATTCCCTGATTATATATAACACAATCCTTATTTTGAGTGAGATCCTTTGATAACGTATCAGTGGATTCCGGGTAAAGGAACAAAAATGGAAATATTATGTGATGGGAAAAAGCGAGAGAGACGGACCGAGGGTAATGGATGCGAATAGAAATTCAAAAGAGCACGGTAGAGGGAGATAAAGAAGTGGAAAAGAAAGAAGTTGAGACTCCTCATGGTTCTCGATTCCTATCTATATAGCCACTTCGAAGTTTAACCTGTGAGTTCTGACCTGTGCTCCTCTCGACACGAGTCGGAGGCTGACACTTTACATCCGCAAACTACTTTGTCGTAATATCGAGGAGAGATCAACGACACCGTTGACGGCACAGCTCGTGGATCTCATCGATCGGGGAGAGCATCAATTCCCCGTCATACACTCTGACAGCAGTTGTACATGGACTTTTCAACGAAAAAGAAAATGTATATCTATACATATACGTATATATGTTGCAACTTTTGCGATACGAAGGCTGCAAATAATTTTATTTCATGTTCTATAGCAGTTATAAGTCACCAAATTGGACAGCGATGAAAAGTTATAGAAAAATTCTTTACATTTCGGTTTTGGTAATAAATATTTAATGCATCAAATCATAAATGCTGCCTAGGTGATGTTAAATTTTTTGGAAGCGGAAGGTGACGAAGGTTTGAATAAAAATTGTTTAAAATTAATATTAATAAAAATTAAGAAACCAGGGATACTAGATTTCTTGATATTAGTTTTCCATATAATGATATTCTGTAGGTATAATGCCAAAATAGTAAACTTTTATATTAAAAATTAATATTTTTTTCTCTCAGTGTGTAAGGTCATAAGAATTAGTGTCTTGATATTAATTATACTTTTAACGAAACTGTTACAAGGTATCAAATATGGGAAAAAGGGAAGATTCTCAATAAAAAAATAAACCAGTTATTAAGCTTTCAGATTACTTGAAAACAAGATAATTCTAGCAATAAATCACCGCGATGAGTATCATAATTTTGTAGCTTACAAAAAGTTAATTTTCCCAGCATTACGATGAGAAAACTTTTTTTTTCTCGTACAAGAATTAATAGCAGACTTCTTTATTTTTGATAACAGATTATAATATAACGACATGAAATGTTTAAACTTTTTATTTTAATTGGGTTATGTTTTTATAATATTAAAAAAAATTAAATCTTCATAATTTCAAAAACATTTATGAACTGCCTTATTTTCATTTAATTTATATTCATCGTTTCCCATACTATGAAAACTGTTTAAGCAGTATTCTTAAATTTCGTCATCTTCAGTATTAAATATCATATACGTGTTTAAAAGCATAACCACTTAGCCGCAGTAGCGTATATTATTAAATTTCACATGTAGCTGCATTACGTACACCGTGCGATACCTATTTTTGTAAATATGGTAACAATTTTATAAATACCCGTTTGCATAATAACCATCAGAGAAATAATTACATTATATTTGCACGTTAAATTTATTTCCAATAATATTGTCAACCGTCGATTATAATATTCAACATTGCGCATTATTATAATAAACTCAATTTTGAAAACTTGAACGAAACGATATCGCGGTTTATTATTAATAATGTTTTAACAAGATATATTAACAATTTCATATGTAAGAGATGATGAAAAAAAAAAAAAAAACAAATTTTAACTGTATAGAACACGAAGTAAAATAAATTATGAAACCAATTAAATATTTGCACGTAATTTTACCGACAATTTAGCATTTTTAATTTGTTTAATTTTCAATTATTTTTAATATTTTAACCTTCTCGCTGATAATAAAACTTCTCGAAACTGATTTTTGTCATTATTGTTCGCATAATTTACTAATTTTAAATAAACATTAAATAATTGTCCTGGATAAAACAAATGAATTTGCCCAATCGATTTCTGGTGTCAAAACCGCGATATTTGTCTTTCATTTTCTCCGGCAATATAAAACACCATAAACTCTCGCATCTATAACAATTCAATAAAATGCAAATCTCAAGCAATTGAAATCATACAGGATCGAACTTGGCGAGCATTCCTACGGTAACACTTGTGTAAATGCGTCACGTTTTACCATAAACTTTCGATTATCTGCATTTTATGGCGCGTTAGTTTTATCTATAAAAATCACTGTAAATACTTTTTCCCAGTCACTTTATGACACGTACGAACTCTGATCCGCTGTCGCATCAAGGCGGATTCCGAATTGCATTTCCTCGGAATGGGGACCTACTTTTTGGCGGCACTAAAATGCTCGCTGATACTCGGATAGCCCCACATTCGCGGGATGAAATAAAATATGCATTTCACTTTCGTCGCGCTCGCGACGAGAACCCGTCCTCCCGATTTTCGTTGAAAATAATTACTCGCACGTCAGGGAGCGCGGCTGCGACTTGTCATAAGGCGAAGCCATTGAACACGCGAACCCGAATAAATACGACGGGAAACAATTTTGCGTCGCGGCTGCACACTGACCGACATTATTTTCTTACTCCGGGAGAGACCGACTTTCGCCGTTATAAATTAAATTGGAAACGTTTGTCGCGTTCCTTCATAAAGGACAAAGTTATTTCCAGTCAGCGCGATGCCTTGGGACAATGTCAACAAATCGAAAGTAAATTGTTTCTGTCAGTGATGAAATTACACTTCCCCCCTCCCTCTTTTGTTAATTTTTATGAGTAAATTTATATTTTCAATGCGGCAGCTCATTTGGGTCACGCTGCATGTACGACAAGGAAAAAAAATTGTTCACATTTATTTATATTGCATTGTCTTGTAAATGTCACTTTATACGACGTAAAATTTCACGGAAAATAATTTGAAAATGTGATGAACATTGCAAGAAATTCGTTTTAAATTTAAAATTATACACTTGTGATTTGTGTGTTTAATTAAATTTTTTAATTACGAATAATTGTTATCGTTTATTAATGTCAGCTTATTTCTAGACGTTCTTCAGACTGTGCTGAATTGTAAATGTTATAAATAGTAAAATTTGATACATATATAAATCAGTAGCATATATGTCGTATATTTTAACACATATAATGACATGTGTTCGTTTTCAAATGGGACGTTTAATTTTTTCAAAGATAATTCTATTATATACACTGAGAGAAAGTCATGGCTTTCATCAGTAATCTTATTTGGTGGGTCATGGGCCTGGCGAATGACAGCCTGGTTCTGTTCGTCAGGTGGGACCAACTTCCAGGCATCCAGGTCGGTCATGAGGACCTCCAACAGGGGGTCGACCCGGTTTATAGCAAGACAGCTGTTTCCAACAAGAACCGATGAGATGCGTTGCATTCTTTATCAAGTAAAGCAACGATGCAAAGGGTTAAAATTGAGGTGGATCAATTTATAGTAACATTTTTATTTCTCCAAAACAGTACCAAATTTTACTCTTTTTTAAAAGTAATTTATAAGGTTTAGCTGATATATAATTCAATTTCTGTTTAAAACAGTAAACTTTTAATATCAATCTTCCTCAGTGTAGTATTCGTTATATAGATATTCCAATCTGATTATCCACTTACAAATTTCACTCGAAGCGTGGTTACTCTGCTTCCATTTCATCTGCCTTCCACAATTTGGCATTGCACTTTTTATTAATACATCTCTCGACCACCGATCTGGGCTCGGCCAGGTATTCATCTACGATAAAGTTCCCCGTACACCACCGTTATCGGTGGGTCATTACCACGCGTAGCACTGGCTCTTCCCATTTCCAAGCGGAAAATGAGAGAACGAAACAAAATTGAAACGCTGAAATGAAACGTAACGGCGCCGAGGTTAAGATCGCACGTTCCGCGGACTGTACGCTGCAGTTTTTCATACGTCATTTCTCCCCGGATCAAAGATCTTCGTTATTCATTTAGACTCGTTCCTATGATCGCCTTTGCCGCGGTCCCTTTGCCCGACCACTTTTTGTCGGATGCATCTCTCCCGAGACAAAGCCTTTGCCGTCCCGTGTCAGCTTCATCCAGCCGGCTCTCTATCCTTTCAACGGAATTTGCCTCTTTTGATTCCTTCTCCCAATCTATCCATCTGAGTATGCTCCTTCCTTCTTTTTTCTGTCCCTCTCCTCCTTTCTCTTTTCTACACCCTGCGGTATGCGTGAAATTTGACGTATTAGATCGTCTCCCGAAGACAGTTCTCGTAAATCTGCTCGAGTC
>JABFPN010003247.1:0-18816 GCA_022817305.1 Leptoteleia sp. ZL-2020
CATTTTCTCAATCTGGGAGATTATTTAACAATGATGTAACTGAATTTTTATCATTAGTTTCAAGCAAATTTAGGGACCGCGTTTTTTAGGTGTTAAAAAAACGCGGTCCCTAAATTCGCTTAAAATTGATTTAAAAATTCAGAGTTTTTAATTGAATACAATTTTCCCATGTCTAAAAAATATGCTGAATCAATTGCAAGCATCAAATCAGCATTTACAGAATAATAATTACAAAAACACTAACTCCGTGGCAGCAGACTTACTGCATTACCTTAACTTGAGATTTATTTTAATATTTTTATTAAAAAAATGTTGAAAACGTGCACGACGTGTTTGGTATAATTCATAAAACATCGGTTTTGTTTTAAGTAATTCATTTTAGCTTATTTATTGTTTGTAAATGCATTTTCATATATAATTTTCTTCTCCTAACGAAAAAAATATTTAAATACATAAATGTAAACAAAATTTCATTATTTTTATATGCTGCATATAAATCATGGCCCTGGGCGAAGTAATGTGTTGAAAAATGCTGAAAAGTCCCAATTTTTGCAGTTTTTTAACATTTTTCAGCATTCTTTTCCACAAGGAAAGTAATCTAATTTGGATGTTTCATTTTTTTACAGATTAATTTCATTGTCATTATCGTGGAGCTGCCATCGCTGCATATTTTTTATATGGAAGTGATATGTCCTGTAGTACTTGAAGGATCAGAGAGGTAATTAATTTAAAATAATTAAAATTTTAAGTTATGTAAGTTAACAAAACAACTAAAAAATGTACTATTAGAAACATTCAAATTTGTTATAATTATTATTTATAGTTAAAAATTATTAGTTTAAAACCTAAAATCTTCAATTTAATGAGAATTAGTTTTCATTTTATATTTATTGTTTGAAAATGTTTGTATAGTAAAATTGTTCTCAGAAAATTCTTTTTTATGTATTTCATTTTATTTTATTTTGTGATCTAAGAAAAGTATTTATTAATGAGAAAAGTTGAAAGAATAATTTATTACACTAGTTTTTAATAATAAGTCTACTAATTTAGAATTGCAAATTATTATTGTTACATGGTAAACTAAAGTACTAAAAATTATGTTATAAAAAATTAAGGTTATAAATTTATGTAATGAAAAAAATATAAAATTAAAAGGTTTTTTAAAATTAAGTATTTAATTTACTGTAATTTGAAATCCTTGTACTGAGAAAAACGTTGGGTAAAATTTATTATATTGTATCTAAAAATGGGGACAAATGACATCTTGGCATATTTAACAAAAAGTTTAAACGATGTTGCGAGAATTGTACAAGTTATTATGACACAATATAATAAAAATGATTGTTTATCTAATAACCTTATTTAAACTGTATATTAAGTTTAATAAGATGTTATTTGTCTCCATTTTCAGATACAGTAATAATTTTTATTCCAATTTTTTCTCAGTGTGGTTTTTAAATTGTGATATTCTTTTTTCTCTGTATAATTGTATTTAGATGCCGAATTATTTGCATCGCTAATAATGTTTTAAGTAATATATAATTTTACTGTGTAATATCTAATCACGTTATATTTTACTTATCTATTATAACTTTTAGGTTCATTGAAACACTTACCAAATATGCAAGATTCAGGTTACACAAATGTAAATGTATAATATACAAATCTATGTGATATACATTTTTCATGTATTAGGGAACAAATCAAAACTATCTGCATGAAGATATGACCTGAATTTTTTTTTAAATATTTTCATATGTCCAAAATTTGAAAGGCATTTTTACATTTTCAAGAGGTGTTAAGTAAATTAAGCTCAATTCCTAATTTTTGACTCTATTTTTGGTCAATTTGCATTGACAGTCACCAGATAAAAAGTGCATATGAGTTTTCTTGTTGTATTTCATTCCAGAATAAAAAAAAACATAAAATAAACATGATTAAATTTGACACAATAAAATGATTATTAGAAGATTAGAAAGTGATACTGTTTATGACCAAATATCAATCATTTTTAGATTACATATTGATCAGAAAATGGTCAAAATTTGGTCATAAACAGTATCACTTTCTAATCTTCTAATGATTATTTTATTACGTCAAATTTGTGATCATATTCATTTTTGCTCAGTTTGAATAAGTGTAGCAAACAGCCATTTATTTACTTTATAAATCGTGGGTCGTTATAAGCAGAAGCAAATTTCAAAGAAAATTTTTTCCAATTTTTGCCGCTCTATTGGCATTCTCGTATTCCTTGCATTCAGCTAATTCAAAAACGATTCAGGCCATTACACACAAAATATCCATTAAATCAATATTTGTCACTCTTATTTTGAAAGGATAATATAACAAATATTACACGAGCAGAGATTAAGTGTAGTATGTATTTTATTAAGTTTTTTTTTTGTTATATACACAGAGCATTATCGCAGACGTCTCCGGACAAAGGTCCAGAGCAACATTGCGGGACCTAAAGAGGCTTCCGGTTTCGCAAAATCGTAATCTATACAGACATAAATTTTTCCCCAATGTCACTATGAACCAATGTCGCCCCGCGTCTTTTTCCATAATTAATCTGTCAATTAGCGATTGCATTTTAGTCATCGCTCAATGGCGACACAATCATTTCAGCGGTTACACTATCACCTTCGATCAAGTATTACTATTGCACGGACCTTTCAAAAGCACCCAAAATTCGCCAACCATCCTCGCCAAAATGTTTTCCATACTTTGACGCTCGACGATCAGCAAATTTTTTTCTCTTCTTTTTCTTTTCTTTTTTTTAAGTTCTTCATGGTTATTTCACAGTTAAGTTTACTTTTATAACTTGATGTAAATCAAAAATTGTTTCCCAAAGGTGCTTCTTTCTGCACGCAGGTGTAGAATGTTTGCCATATCTTTCTTTTTTTTTTTATTATCTAAGAACCCTCATTTTTACACGCTCTTTCCACAACAGTTAATATTTCGTTATAGATGTTCTTTTTGTCTTCTACCCACCACCCAATTGGACCCAGTATTTCTTTTTCTCTGGTTCGACTTTTCGCCGACGAATTCGGAGAAAAATGTCCCATTCGTTCAACCCTAATTATGCGCTAAAATACAATTGAGATGTAACATTTTTCTCGTCGACACACGGAATTTATACCCTCAATGAAATCTGATGTTTCATGAAAGTTCGATCTAGTATTTCTATCGAGAGTACCGATGACGAAGCAGCACCTTGTCTTGATTAGCTTAATTTAAAGGAAGTACAGTTTTTTTTGAGGGGGGGGGGGAAAGAGAGTAGAAAAGGCAATTTAATCCACCGAAATGAAACGAAGAATACCATAAGGTGGTGTAGTTTTGATTAATTTTGTCACGTTTGATTAACCTTATCGTAATTTTATTTAGTAATATTAATATTATGATTATTAAAATAGAGATCTCTTTGTAGAAAAATACATTTTTTTTGATTTTACACCGATTAAACACCACTGTTATAGTTTCGTAGGAAAGACAATATAGTGATAATCAGTAACATTTAGCACGTTAACAATTAAAGTCATTAAATATTGCGGTAGGTCATAAAAGTACTCGAGGATTTAATTTTTAAGATGCGTTCAGCATGATGTTACTGGTATTTTAGTACAATTAAATTAAAGAGCGACAGACTTATCACTGACGTTTGATTCATTAAGAGTCTTTTTTTTTCAATTGACTCGTGGTATTTTAAAGCGCTATCTTTGCTCAAAATCAAAACTTCCGATTACTAATTCGTTGAAATTGAATTCAAGAAAAAAATAAATGAATAAATAAACAAAAAATATTACACAATAATTAATATTAGACTCGGTTAATAAAGAGATTTTGAGTAAAAGATCGTGCCTTAAAACTTAGACAAAAAAAAATAAAAAAAAACTTACAACTAAGAGTGAGATACATCGGAGTAAACTGACGCCTGAAGAAGACCAAATGACCGTATAGCATATATACGGTGCTCGCAACGCACGGATCAAAATCAGTTGAACGTACATATTCGTTGTAAACAACTTTTATCGTCTACTTATTTTGTTAATAAATAGTAATCTTAAACGAAGACGACGAAAATTGCGCACAACAAGTGTCAAGTGATTTGAAGCAGAGAAAACTTTACGAAATGTCGAAAGCACGTATTTACAAAAATATAAATATCTTACAAAAATATTTGATTTTTTTTCTCTCTTTTTTTTATAATTTTTCTTTTTTTTAGATAATATCACAATTTCGATTTTGGAATTCTTATTTTGTTTGCCTTTTGAATCAAATTTTTCAAGAAAAATCGTGAAGGTCAACGCGAAAATCAACCGATTTTGATCGATTCGCATACACTTTTAAAAGTTAGATAGGACAGCTTAGTACCGGACTAGTGTAAATGAATAAAATTACGCGATAAACCATACTCACAGAAAGGTCTCTGATTCAAGAGATAGCTTGAATAGTACATTCATAACCATAACGTATCTAGATATCTCGACCTAAGTCGTTATTAACTTATTATCCTACTATCATTCTGCAACGCGCTATAGGCGAAACGCGTTTTATTGGATACCTTTTATGATCGGTTCTTACGTACTTTATAAAACGTACTGCTCGGCTTATTTTCACATTGATAAAGAAACAATTTCGCGTCACTTAAAAATGAAATAAAAGTAATGGTTTGGCATTTACCTAAACGGCTCAAAATATGATTTTACTGACTCGTTTTGATATTTCAATTTAGTAATTGAATAATTAATTCATTTAATTAATTTTGAGCTGCAATCGGCCGGCAGTGACATTTTTGGCAGTTGAGCAAGAGCAGGATTTGAAGGAAAATTAATTACCTGTCTATGTCGATTAGAAAAAAAATAAAAAAAAATAAGAAGAAAAAAACGTCGGAAAAGCGACAGAGCTTAATTTTGATTAATAAAAATTGAGCTCGTCTAAAATTTCCCGAGGCTTTTTAACTTGCGGCTTCGGAGGAAGTTGTCCTCTTTGTTGAATTTGCGTGATTCTCATTGTTTATGTGAATAATGAAATTAATTAATACAATTAATTATAATTATTTGATAAACTCTAAGTAGATTGACTGTCTACGATTTGTTTTCGTCTGGCATTTTGTTTGAAAAGAATTGTACGTTTAACTGCAGTGGCTGTAGGCGGTGTTCGTGTACGGCCCGCTGTATATGGACGAGCCTGTGGTCGATACACTCTTGTGCCGTTTCTTGGCGCAGAGAATGACGATCACGCCGATCACCGCAAACAGAAGTATCAGACTCGCGACGGCGATGCCTATGGCGAAGCTCCGTTGTGAAATGCAAATATTGTTCGGATCGTCTGAAGCCTAAAAAATAAAAATTTTATTAACAATGCATTATCATCGGCATCATCATTATTATTATATTAATAAGAATATAAACAAACTCATTCTAGCAGAATTGTACATTTTTAAAGATACAGTAAGAAAAAGTAATCACAAAATGTTTATTTAAGAGTAATAGAATAATTCTTATATTAAGTAGGATTTCCATTCATTGTATGGGCAAAGCGAAATTCTATTTATAATAAGAATAAATTATTCTTAGAAAACATATATTTATATAAAGAATTATTTCCATTTATATTAAATGGATTTATTTTAGAGAAAAGAATAAAATAGTTTTAGTTTAAGAATATTCAACAGATGATAACTAAATATTCTTATTTTTAATAGATTTTTTGTTAGTTTTAATAAGAACATTTTCTTTGTACAGGTTTCTTAACGCAAGTATATTTTTTTTCTGAGTGTAGTAATCCCAGCTATGTACTGTAGTATAAAACAATACAATACGACGAGAAGTATTACAGTTCAGATATTTAGTGCTTAAAAATGCGGCATCATTTACTAGATGTGACTGATAACGTTCTTAATATTAGTGCATAGACTCTCAGAATCTCTGTAATCAACCCTAAGGTTTTATCTATAGATTTAGTTTTTGGAAAATCTTCTCATTTTTTAATTTTAGCCTCGAAATCTACAGTTTTTTTAAGTTAAGATTAGTACTATTAATTGTTTTAATCAATTTTTCATCATTGAATTTCCCGTTTAAGAAAAAATAAGTCTTCCTCGTTCCCTTTTCTCGATTCAAAAAATTAGATTTCCTTATTCCGATTCCTTAAGATTAATAATAATTTATCGACACGCATCAGATTATCAATAACGTTACTCTTTCTTTTAGCGTTGTACCTAGGTTCAAATAAGCACACTCGATCATTACATTTCGATAATAGAAATAAGCTTCCTTCGACTCGTTCATTTTATTCCGCGATCCTCGTATAATCTTTTAATTGTAAGCAATTAATCACTCAACTTGTACGCTAAGAATGTTGTAATTAATGCAATTTAAATACTTGTTGACATTTCCTGTTTAATAAAAGCAAATTGACATAACTCCTAGCATTTTTACAGCCAGTAGTATTTATTTTTTGATTGCGCTGAAACAGGAATGAGTCGACTGATGCGAGCTCGCGTACCCTTTCTCTGAAGACATCATCAACGTAATCCGACTTGGAGCTCAAGTCCGAGGCTTCGTTTACGCAAAGGCCGCTGTAGACCTCGATGGTCGCCGGGGTACCTCCGTCCAGGCCCACCTCCTTTCCGCCACCCTGTCCTTTGCTCGAAGAGTCTCTCCGTCTTCTCGTTATTTCATTGCACAACGGCGGCTGCAACGAAAACTTACTTTGAGCACACAATTCCATTTGTACCGCGCGCCGCAACACACTTAAAGCCACGTTTACCGTTCGCGCGCTCAAACGGGGGTAGGGGGGGGGGGGATCTACCGGCGCGTCGGATGAAAAATTGAAACGTCCCGCGAGGGAGTCATTTTCCTTCCCCCGGCCGCATTAATCTTACATAACAATGCAATCGACAATTGTGAATAATTGTTACATTTCGGGGGCATAAAAGATCGATTAATGTTTTCCGCGTTTGAATGGGCATTTTTAAAAGTGTGACAAATTGACCTGTTAGCTCGGAATAAATCTGTAACTGTCAAATTTGAGGAGCTGATATTTTATTAGTAGGCCTGATTTATTAACACTATTATTTTGTCGGCATTCGGTCCTGTTGCAACGGCGAATGAATTTAATAAAAATTCGTCATTGAAAGGAATCAGTAACTTCACAAATTGTAACAGTATAATTGTAACACAATCAAGCGTAAGAAATATTTCTTTATACAATTAAAAGGCCGCGTCAGCTGGAATTCGATAAGTAATTAATATTATATTAAATTATATTAAATCAGTGATACCACTGAGTGAAGAGGTTTCTTCATTAGTAGACGCGCTTTTACAATAAGTCGGCGATGTGTGTTCTTTTATAGTATTCCTTGTAACGCGATGTTGTAAAATTTAATAAAGTACACGGAGGGGAAAAAGGTCTGAGAAAAATTACTAACAGTATGTTATTTTAGTAACTGGTAATAAATTTCTCTCGGATTATGCGAGTTGGAACGACTCAAATTTTTATCTAAAATATATATGTATATATATGTATATACTATTAAGCAAAGATTTTAATGTTAGCTCTACGTAATAAATATGTAATACTAACAGTGTTAGAGCATCCTCCGCCCTGTTTGACGCAAAGTCTGACGTTACACTGGTAATAAACGCTCGCGGTGTAGGGGAATTTGTGCGCTTGGAAATTGACCTTAGCTTCTGTTTTATCATCGTTGTAGGTGAACTGGCCCATAATTTCGCCGTCAACTGGACACCTGGGCAAAAAATGTTATTTGTAATATAAACCCGAACGCAAGCTTGGGGGATAAGATATAAAAATACTGTAAATATACCCTTCGTCATTGATGAGCCTTTGTTCACCCCAGCCGAGTCCATCGCGAACGAGGCAGTCCGAGATCCATAGACCAAACATCTCTTGTTTGTCGATGCTTATAACTAGGGTCAAAGGATCGCCGATCTTCACGTTTTCAGCCACTTGGTGTCTCGTTGGATCTCCGCTGAAGATCTTCATTGTGCACCCTGGCATCGGCGCCATTGCCTTTAATTGAATTGAAACGAAAAAAAAACAACATGAAATTCCAGCCATTTTTGTCGCATTACTAATTTTTACGGGCTTCAAATTACTGGGTCGTTAAATGTGGGGAAACAAAATTAGTTTTGCATCGCAGTAAAATTTATTCCTTCGCTATAAAAAGTTCATTATTCGTGGATAGCGTCTGGTTAAGGTAGTTGTAAATCGGATCGGATATCGTGTTAGCAGATTTTTGATGATCTTCCTCTATTTCCGGTCATTGTAAATTGCTTTTGTAGAGCAATATTACTGTACATTTTTTATGGTTGCATTCCTCCTTTTTTTTTATGCAAGTAATTCATAATGCGAGTCTTCGTGTTCTTTTTTTCTCGACTTGCTAATCAATTTTTACTTAAGATTAGTGGATGCTTTGAAGGATAACAAGCGTTCTTATTATTGCGTTGCGTACAATAATTTTTACAGTGACTGGGTATTGTAGTCTTACAGAAAAGTAATTGTCTAATACAACGAAAACAATTAGTTTACAATTAGTTGCTCGTGGCAAGCGTCTGTTCTTTTTGCGTGAAATTTATTGCTTTTCGTATTACGCGTATGGAATTCAATGACCATAATTAAAAGGCTACATTGAAAATGTAGAAACCGTCTTTTGCGTTTAACAAGTTTACAATTCAGTTTATGGCTTTTCGAATTCGCTTGATTTAAGGAACGGTTGCTCCTGCGTAAAATATAAAATGGAAGTCATCATTTATAGGCGTATAAATTTTCTTATTCTATTTTTATTTGCCGTATAGTTATTTCTGTTTAGAGAACATAAAACGGGAACACGGAAGTAATGAATTGTAGTTCTTAAAACCTAATAATGGCGAAATTATTATCACAGCGTCGTTTTATTGTACTCCATTGTGAGGTAACAAATGAAGCAAGGCTAAGGAGATGATTGTTAAAAAGAAGAAGGAAAGAAAAGAAAAGTAAAAAAGGAAAATACGTTCATAATTGAGATTCCATTTGACGTGAATTTTGGCGTCTTTATAATGCTGTGAAATTTACCTGAAGTGGCAACGATTGCAGCATAGCGACTTGCGTTTGATCGTTCGATATGACTTTGTCTCTCGTTTGGTAGCGACACCGAACATGAAAACCTCGGCCCTGATTCGTAACCAGCTTCAAATGAGGTTGTACCACTATAGTGTTGAAATATTCGATCCCACCGTCGTCCTGCAACAAATAATCGTAGGCGTAACATTAATTAAATGTCCAAACATTTTGTAATTGTATCGAATTAGAATTAAAAAAGAAAAGTAACGTCAGGTGTGCCGCACGAAAATATATTTGATGGGAAAAATTGGTTATAGAGCATTATAAATCTATCGGGCAATAAATTTTTGAAACGTGAAAAGGAAATACCTTTGGTGTTTGACACGTATAATAAACGGTAATAAAATGTTTTAGTGTAAGTTTAGGTGTTAAACAGGAAATTGAGCCATATAATTATTTCCAACATTAAATTGCAATAAATAAATAAAAAAAATGGTTACTCGAAATGGTTAGTGAAGAATCTGCATATTTGGAATAAAAGTTTCACATCACATTAACACACGCAGTTCATGTTTTAATATTAGGTAATAATATATGATTTTTTGTTTACTTTTTAGGTAAGAAAATTATTTGCTCATATTTAATGAGATATTATTTAAACATCATTGCAATTAGATTGCTTAAAAGAAATTTAATTTAAACCAAAATTGTATATAATTTAGTAATTTGTTATTTTCTTTTTTCATTTTCAGGTAAATAATTGTGCTGTTCATGTAGCCGTCTGGTGAGTGTTGTATTTTGTTTTAAAAATGAATAATTTAGAAACCTTAGATGCGGTTAACACGCCCTCCCCTCCCACCGCTGTATCAAAATAATATAAACAATTTTTTATATTAATTAACATATAATATGTCAAATAAGCAAACTTTAAAAAAAGTTTTCCGTACTTTATAAAGAAACATAATAACCTTTCATCTAGCTTTTTTCTGAATACGTAAAAGAATAAATAAACATAAACATTTTATGTATTTATTTAACAGAAATTGAATTTTTAGTGCGAATTATTCTTTCCAATTTGTAATTCTAATATAATCAGTTTAATTCAAATTAAATTCGTATATAAAAAGAACTAGTTTTTCTTGTTGAATAATTAAAAATGAAAATATAATACAAGTTTTGACATTTAAATATACGTTATTTACTGTAAATGTAAATTAATTTAAAGAAAAAAAAAGTTGTTGATATTAAGAGAGACGGTTAACAAAAGGACAGCGCGACAGAGTCTTTGAGGATTTTGAGCGGTGTCCTTGCTTCTGGACGATAAAAAGTGGCCAGTCTCGTTTGCCAGCGCGATTTTCTCGTACTGTCGCGAGAAAGAGAACTGTTTGTGGTTCTTTGCTAGAACACAATGTAGCGCGCAGTGAGGAAGACGGTACGCTAACCACGGCAGAAATGCAGTACACGAGAACAATTTAAACGTTCGTTGATGACGGATTTTTGTTTACTTCTTCTCATATGAGAAATCTGACATTTCTTGCGCGGATCAGAATTTTACACAAAAATGATTGGCATTTAGTTTTCAACGAGTGTTTTTTTTTAATTATAATCCTTGCGCGCAGTCTTTGTCAATATAAATACTTTGGCTATATTTAGTAAACACAATTTTAAATCATTTACCATCAACATTCTGTAATATTTAACAATTGAACGAAATATTATGATATGAATTAGATGCATTTTTTAATGGTACGTAATTTATTCAAAATCCATAAAAGTATTCATTATTAGTTACGAAAGTTTCACGTATATTTGACACGTCAAATTAATTAAGTTGGAAATTGCGTGTCGAAATTTCATACGAAAACCCACATGGTAATTCTACCTAGAAATAATATCTGCGAATTTGTAAAAAAAAAATAATAATCCTGTTCGAGTTTCAAACTCTTTCAATTGGTTGACGATAAATTCAATGATCTGTGATTTGAATTATAATAATTAAATAAATTGCATGTAAACGAAAGCAGAAAATTACTTAAAATTTAAATGTATTATTAAAATAGTTCTTAACGATATGAGAGTGAGCTTATCAGCAACTGATTAAAAGACGTTAGTTTGAACCTCGACTGGGATTAATTTCTTTATGTTTACTAATAAAATTTCTAGATATAAAATATCAATATTAATCCATCATCTTTTCTTGCTAAAATTCAATTTAAATATTCAAAGCCAAAATCACGCGCCTGCCAAGAAAAATTGAGCAAAAAAAAAAAGAAAAAAAGATGTCGATAAAGTTGAAAATAGGAGAGTAAAAAAGCGTTTATAAAATGGTCCCGTAGTTTCCACTCCATACAGCTCGAGACCGCAAATTTTTTGTTGCGATCGAGCAACAACTCGGCCGGGGTCTTTGAACGTTCCATTACACTTTGAAGTTTTTAGGTTGTTGGGCAAGAAGAAGCTGCGCATAATAATAGCACAATTCAATTTGTGGGACGTGGGGCGGGCGAATTCGATGTCAATTACATACGCCGGCGCGACCTAGCGTGTATTTTGCTTCGATTTTGCCGTGCCGATACCGGCGCGAGGTGCACGCTCCGTAAAAAAAGAAGGAGGGAAAGAAAAGGGAAGAGAGAGCGAGAGAGAGAGAGAGAAAAAAAGGAAGAGGGGGGGGGGGAAAGTGCGATATGCTCGCTTTCTGGGGATGGGCGCGAAATACTAAAGTCAGCGATCCGATGAGTCCGAGGACGATGCTCCGGAGATTGCGGGTATCCTTGCTGAGGTCGCCCTTGAAGGTCGTTGCCTGCTCCGTATACACGCGCCGTGTCTCCGTGTACACGGCGCTTTTTGCGCGTACGCGCTCGCGCGCGCGCGCCCAACACGGTGTTTAGCATATACGGCTGGCAACAATGAATCGCACGGCCGAGGTGAAGTAACTTTGAGTGGGTGGTGCTATCTCCGGTTAGATTACCACATCCTAAGGGAGCGCATTTTTGCATCTCACTGTCAGAGTCACTTTCGGCAATCGTCAAATAGTGAGAAAAAAAGTGTGATGAATACTAAACTTTCTTGTAAACCCCGGACATGTTTGTCTCATTTTAAGAAATACCAGTTGAGTGTAGTAAAATGTCTTATTATTATTATTCAATTTCTAGCACCTTATACAAGGTTTTAATCATAGTTTACTAGACTCGTAGGATAATTTTTTATATTAGGCAAGTATATCCCGCATTTATTATACTGATAAAAATATGAGAGAAGAAATTACTGTTTTTAACTGTGTATCAGATGTATATCCGTCTTTCAGTAAAACTTGCTGTTTTTTTAAAAGGTAAAATTTCTATTTCGTTTATAAATATAACATTTAAAACTAGTTTTTTTATTTTTAAACATCTGAAACACAGTTATAAACAGTAATTTTTTCTGTCATATTTTTCTTAGTGTGCACAGAAAAAAGATTAATAAAAATTACAGACATTGCTAATAAACTAATGGTCATATACTTATAAACATTAAAAAATTGCCATTATAATTTAGTAAAATGTGTCAGCATTTTGACATATATTGTCAGCTTTCTAAGACTAATTGTCAACAAACTGACTCGTTTTGCTAACTTAAAATAGTTATTTCTCAAATTTTTCTAGTATATGACCAGTTTATAAAGTCTAGTATTTTTTATAATATTATATTTTCTCAGTAAACGATCTTCAATCTTTGCGTCAACGTAAAACGCATTAAATATTATCCCGCGTTTTATAAAATTCAAGTTATATTCATCTCCGAAGTAAGTTTACGACAGTTTTATACCAGTATTCTTAGCTCTTTCTTTTAATTTTAATTCTTTTAAAAAAATCGATGACTGAAATTTACGATGATTTTAAGTACGAAAGCTCGAGTGCAGTTAGGATATTTTCTATTGTATTTCCAGCAAAAAATCGTAATTAAGTTATAAACAGTGGAATATCCACAGTGTGATGTCGAAACAAAATTTATCTTTTATGCATTGAATCATAAATTTGAAGCGAGGTTTTTATTTTAAAGTAAAATAGTTGATTCTTTCAAGATTTAATTTTTTTCTATTAAAGTTAGTTTTTTTTTTATTGATTCAATAAAATTTTTTAGGAATAATGATGTGCAGTTATAATATCTAAATACACGCCAACGGTTAAAAGATGATGATTAAATTTTTTTCGCGCGTATATTTAAATCCAAAGTTGCGAATATTAATTCTAAAAACATTTTTGAATATATATCGGCATCTTTTCCGCGTCGAATATGAATATTAAAAAGATAATCAAATCTCCGCTCTCGATAATGAAATGATAACAGTTATGTGACTATATCCAGTAAAATGATGAGTGTGTATAAATGCATTATAATTACACTGTACACCGCCACTTTGGTACTTGTATATAACTATATAATTTTTATTGAAGGGGAAGAGAAATCGAAACAGTTTGAACAGTACTTTATATTTAAATTATTGTAAAATAATTTCAAAACTAGTTTTTAACATTCGAATAAAAAAACAGTGTTCGGCCTATAAATTTAATTATAAACGTTGAAGTTATTCAACAGTTATATAATAATTGATGTATTACTAAAATTGATTTCAATAAATTTAAACCATTGACGTATTGCTATAACAAAAAAGTAGAAGAAAATAAAAAAAGAAACACGATTGTTACTGCCTATAATTTAATTTTTACTTTTCATTTAAAAAACGACCAATAACCATTCTTTTCAAACTCTGCTTTATATTAAACGCTCGCACCGCATTGACCATTTCTTTACGCTTAAAATTTCAATAAATTATAGAAAGTTCTAGTTTTGAGCCGATAAATTAGGAAAATGTTTTAAACGTTATTCACTTTTTGCCCAATCCATCATACTCGACAGTTTTGATGTTCTCGGAACATTTTAAGCGGTGTTATGTTTTCGATCATTTCAAAGTTGAACGAGCTTCAATTCATAATTGTGTATTTCACACAATTTGATCTTTCCTCTTCATTAGATTACTATAACGAGCACGCTTATCTCCAGAAAAAAAACTCAATCAAATAAGAGTACCGATCCATTTAATGTTTTCACATTTTATCTTCTCAATCATTGCTTTTCAATGTTCAGAATACATCTGTCTTTATTATAGGTATTCTAACATAATAATGCTTTGTAAAATTCCTTTGCCTCAAAATTAGCTCAGCTGTCAATCACGCTTGTAGCAGAAGAAGAGGAAGAAGAAAAAAAAAAAAGAAAACAAATGGAATTTTATTTCAGTTTCTCTAACGCGTCATTTAAAGTTCTCCCCAAGTATTTCCATCTTTGTACAAACGTTTATAAATTCTCTTAAAAAGAAATTGCGCAGTTCCGTTCGAAGATACAAATATAATCATACCAATCACAGTCGATGCGATTATTATTAAACGAAATTTCAATTTCGCAACGACGTGTAATTTGCTATTGAAACGAAAAAAAAAAAAAAAATATTGCAGTGGCAATGTAAATAGAATTATAAGACTGTCGCGAAAAAGTTCGTCCGCGTTCCCCGCTATCACGCATAACAGTTTTTAACAAAAAAAAACTAAAAAAAAAAAAAAAAAGAAGAAAAACGAATAAGACGAATAAAGCGCGGAATCCTCCCGGCAGAGATGTTACCATAATGACATTTCCGACAACCTTGCAGCGATCAACGAGGTTGATCACCTCGACTGCTCTATTTAATAAATACTTTATCAACAAATGTCAATGAAATAAACTAAACGGAATGTCGCCGACGATTCATCGTGGAATTAAATCGCCGAGACAAATTGATCGCCGACTAAATGTCTTCCACCGCATAAAAAGTGACTTTTGAAAAGGTCAACTCGGAACGAGTGCGGATTAATGTGCCGTTAAACGACGCCTCCGTGCATTTTAATGCTTCATTTGAGACGAAAAGGAATAACGAAAAAGAAAAAAAAGTGGAAACTCAAATAACTCACGAGTTATCAATCAAGACAATTGCCCGCGAGAGCCTTGGAACAGTTTGGCGCAATAATTAGAGCACGTTTCGAAACCGTACGTTCTGCAACGTGGGGTACGACGGGGTTGGGAGGGTGGGGGGAGAGAAAAAAGCCGCCCGACGTGCTCGTTTTGCAGTATCGAATTCAATTTGAAATTCCACGGTGGCAATTTTCGTGGCGGACAATCGAGCGCTCTCGGAAAGTGAGATGCGCGCCGTCACAGCGCCTAGTTTGATGATTTACAAGGATACCGCGGTGGAGAGAAACTAGAAATCGATAGGAATACCTTGGACGCCTCGCGCCGTGTCATCATCTCACTCTCATCGCTCCCCTTTTTCCTGCCGGCGAATAACGAGATGTAACGAAACGCTAACCTTCGGCGTCTTCAAAAGACATGTGGTTATATTTATCGCTCTAATTACAATGTATAAAGGCGGCCGCTTTTTGCGCGTTTTGTCCGCGCCGAGGGGGAAAAAATTGAATTACAATTCGAGTAATTGATGCTTCGGCTCGGAGTGAATCATTTGGCACATGTTTATTTCTGCTTAAGTTGCCGATAAATTGCCGTCGATTTGAATTAAGAAGACGGCAAAGCGCGCTGTTTTATTGGCAAAAGTTTCGGTCGCTGGAGAAGCTCCATTATTTTGTGGAATCGAAGAATAAAATGTTTTTCCAATTAAAGACGTATAAGACGTACATTGTTTGTCAATATGCGAAGGGATAAATTAATAAAATAAAAATAATAATAAGTTGTTACAATCGTTGAAGATGGCACTGAAGAATAAAATGGAACTGAAGAACGAAGCGTTTTTCAAATTGAGCACATCGAAAGAACAATGTTTGTATATATTTGAGAGATCCAATTAATGAAATAAAAACAATAATGTTGTCCATTTACATCCAAAGGACACGAAAAGGGATATAAATACTAAATAAAAACAATGTTTGTGTACGTTTTGCTTTTTGAAAACGTTTCATTTATCTGTGCCATAGAATAAAACATTTTTCAAATTAGAAACATACACAAGTATTGTTTGACATTATGTAAAAGGGCAAGTTTACAAAATATAAATAATAAGGATGTTTGGTATTTATATCATGATTTATATTATGGCTTTTTTAAGCCCGATTTTCGGCCAAGTGTCAAAGCAGCAGACACAAAAAAGCCATAATATAAATATTGTCATTACGAAATGTTATGAATGTTTGTTATTGTTATTTTTTTCTAGATATCCCTTTATGCAGTCGAAATCAAGTGAAAGTGAAGCTTATATACATTTTGTATTTTGAAAATGTTTCCTTCTTCAGTCCTATTCATTGGAGTAAAATATAATTTAACAATAAAAATTATAAAATACTCAATCTTTCGGATTCTTGGAAATTTCCTGTCGGCACGTTTCTTTGGATGTAAGAAACGTGCCGAAAGGTTTTTTTTTTTTCATTCAAATTGGACTTTTAATATTTAATACAAATTCCGATTTATATTAAATATATCGAATTAAACATACCAAAATATCTAAATTGGATTTAATGCCGTTGTATTCTAATTTAAATTAATTAACGCGCAATTTGCAAACTACCTAATTATAACGTTTTTAGTTTTTCTAATTTTACGACGCTGCGATAATTACTCCGTTAATTGAACGTAATTGACAAGCAATGTCACTCGTGAATGTTAACGTTTTTGTCCGAAGTTTATGTACTGTCGTCAGGTGGCAACGTTTAGCCGAATCAGCCAAGCAGCCTTTCCGTTCCAAGTCGTAATTTTTCAAATAGATTTGACTGCTTTGGGCGTACAGTTTAGCTGGCCTAATGGCTGAGCCGCGCATTTTTTTTATCCGGTCACGATAAACATTTACAACTTCTACGGAACACCTTTTTTCCGTGAATTTAATTTGAGAGTCAGAAAACTTCGATATTTGGTTGATTTAACCGGATAATTCTCTCCGCTGTATAAACAGCAAAAACGGGCGTTTTCTCCCAACCCCGTGGCGAGCCACGCGGGCGCATCCACACTGTAAAAAATACTATGTTGAATCAAGTAAAATGGAGTTGAATCAACTCGTTTTCTGAGTCAAATACGTCCCAAGCTTATTTATAATTTGACATTGCTTATTTTATTAATACAAATAAAATATTTTTTGAGTTTAATTAACTCTATGTATACTTGGTAAGGAACAATATTTTATTTAATAATTTTATAAAACAATCTTTTCATAATCTCGCCTTGGCTAGGATTTGAACTCAATAGGTACATATCTTAACATGGAATTAAAACTTAAACCACTGCGCCAACGTTACTGTTTCGTAACATGAGATATACACCGATTGTCATTTCACTAATTTCAATTATTCAATTTGAATATCGAGTCAATTGAACTACATAAATATGGGAAATTTAACTCGAATATGGTTGTTTCAAGTATGCCTTCATCAACTCAACCATCGAGTTAGAAGCACTCAAACATTTTTTTTCAGTGCACACGAGCGTTTTTTTTGCCGGAACTAATGCCTTCCACAATTGCAAAAACGACGGATAGGCTGCAAATGGAGGCACCTCCGATATCGAGCAAGCCGAGTGTAAGATCAATGGCGGATCAAGGTGGCCTCATCTCGTCTAATAGGCGAACCCGGTGAGGTGTGCATTGCGTAGGCTTAAGGCTACGACCTTCGATAAGGATCGCTGCAAACTGTGGAACTGGCGTGAATCCACGACTTTACGGCCGAGAGCGGGAAATTATAGTTCGCGTCTCGTTAATTAACAGTTGTTGATATTGTTGTAATTTATTCCTCGAGGAATCAGTGACGTAAGCGTGAATTCCATCGATCATGGAATACTGTAGTTTATCCTGCTAGCGTGTGCTTGTACAGCCACATGAGAAATATCGTGTAAAATTAGCACAAGCAGGATGAAGTTGGAGCAAAAATTACCATACTGTATAATAAGGTTGACGTAAAATATATTGTTGTGGTATTTTAATAAATTGACGGTCGAAAGAGTACAAGATTTATATGGGAAGTATAAAACGTTTTCATTAAACAAAGGGAAAAGGAACTTTATTTGTTTATGTTGAATATTTTTTAATTTGCCCTTTCGTGTATTGATAAATAATTCTTGTTTACTTCTTTGATTGGAAAAACGTTTTATTCTTCAGTTCTATAAGATTTGTATAATTTATTAATGTCCAGTATAGTACAAATTCTAAGACATTCACTAATACATTGATATTTGCCAAGTAATGATTTACGAAATGATTTTACGTCAGTCTTGTTATAAGGCATAGTAATTTTTGCTCCAACTTTTTTATTGAATGGCCAACACATTTAATTGTTTAGAATAACTAAAATTTTCAAGTTTCCTATATTCATGTTAAAAGATTTAACATGAAAATTTGTTGTTAATAAGAGTATACATAATAACATGATGATTGTTTAGTGGCGCCACCGTCATAACTTTGTTCAATTAACATGAAATATAAGTGAGATCAGCTTGAAATTCATGTTAACATAACATAATTTTTTTTTATTAATCTTTACAAACTTATATCGAAGAGTAACAGACTTTTTCATGTTATACGACCACGTGTTATTATTTACATACTATCAAAATAATAATAAAACAATTATTCGTGTTAATTACTACAAACTTATGTTTCTCCGTGCAAAAAAGACGGAACACGAACCAACTGTTGCCCAGTGCAAAACTGGCAAACCTCTTATAGTAAACAAAAAAAAAAAAAAAAAAACCAAAAAAAAA
>JABFPN010003248.1:0-18808 GCA_022817305.1 Leptoteleia sp. ZL-2020
CAATTAAAAGTAATGGAATAATTAAAATTCAATTAAAAGTAATTGATTAATTGAAAATTTCAATTAAAGTAATTGATTAATTGAAAATTTAATTAATCCATTACTTTTAATGCAATAATTGAAAATTAATTAAAATTAATTGATTCATTGATAATTTTAAATTATTAATTAAAAGTAATTAAAGTAATTGATAATGGACCAGAAATCAATTACTTTAATTGATTTTGGACAACTCTGCTTATAACAATCTGTTAAAATGTCGTAAAGTACCCTAATGTCTATTTAATGGATATTCAATTTCGCTGAATGTTTACATATATACATTTTGATACAATACGGTGTAATAAGTGTATGATATAATAATAATAATAATGTAATAATAATATGAATAATATAATGAATGATGCAAAATAGTCCTTAAGGTGATGCTGTAAGCCTGCTGCCATGGAGTTATTGTTTTTGTAAATATTATTTTAAAAATTTTGATTTAATGCTTGACAAAAGATTCAGGCCATTTTTCAGATATGGGAGAATATAATTTAATTACAAAACCGACAATTTTAAACCAGATTTAAGCGAATTTATGGAACGCGTTTTTTAGGTGTTGAAAAACGCGTTCCATAAATTCGCTTAAAATTAATAACAAACATTCAGTTATTTAATGTAAAATAATATTTCAAATTAAGAAAATGGTCTGAAGCAATTACATCGGTTACTTTTATATATGTTTAATAAAAATACAGAATACCCTAATCTAGTAATTAACGCTTACAGCATCGCGTTAAACACAGAACTTGTGGACTATACATGTAATTAAAATGAAAGATTCACTTAGGAGTTTATATTAAATTTAGGTATTAATTAGTTGAAATATAATTAATTTACACACAGAGAAAAATAAACTGAAAAAATACAAAAATGATTATAACAAATTACTAGTTTTTATCAATAAACGGGGTATATATTTAAATTCTTATATTATTATTCCAAACATCAATTTTAAATTTTACATACTTTAATAATTATGAAAACTAACGAGTACGTATAATATTTAAACATTGTTTATGAACGTATATATAAATGCTAACGATGAAATTCGATTTTTAGACGTTTGCAGTTTTTTGTGTTTGAAAAAACTTTAAAAATTGGGAATGCCGATGCTTGCAGACAGAGAAACTATTTCCACAAGGGTTTCATTTACATATATGTTTATCTAAGTATTTTTCAGTAGAAAATATCAGAGCTTCTTTTAAACTTAAGACCTCGGTAAAGCAAACATCTAATAAAAATTAGCACATTATACTGGTAAATAAATAAAAATAAAAACAAATATATTGAATATATTTTGATAAAAGTTCCGTTATTATACAGTGGACCGAATGAAATTACAAGGGAATGTTGCAATTGAGGTTTTCGAGTGCGAGTTCGAGCACGGTTCGACAGTACAACTCTCGAACGTTTCATCCAGTTCCCCATCTTCCTCCAATCCCTTTCATCGCAAAGTCAGTGTCTCTCGACGCGAGTATTACATGACTTTCCATTCCCAAGCTCGACTCCTCATTGCCACCTGCGGCCCTGTGTGCAATAGGCTGCGCGGGTGCGACAAGGCAGGACGCGGCGAACCGAGAGAGACGGATTAAGCGGTCCGCAAACGGGTTACAACGTTGGTTATGGTGCGGGCGCCGCTCGTCCGGCAGTAACTAATCGGCCGCGCAGTCGTCCTCGACGGCATCCAATATCAACCGCCGACACGGCTTGTCCGCGACGAGGGGGAAAAAAAAAGAGGAAAAATCGCGCGGAAGCGTGCTATGTGGCGTTAACTGCGCGGTGGACCAAGCGCAAAAGGGCGTCGCGCCGACCAGGTACGCCGCGCGGCAGGGGCTATTTTGGGCGTTGACCGCCACGACGCCGTACGCCAATTTTCGTACTCCAAGTTACCGTAACCGCGGCGTCGACGAGGGCGCAAGCGCCGTCAATCGACGCTTTTCAATCGCGATCCAATAATCAACTTACCCTTCGTTATCCTTAATCTCACATATTTTCTTTCAACTTTAACCGCGGTAACGCAACGCGCGCTCTATGCGTCAGACGTAATTTTTGTCCAATTTATTATATATACATCGGTAGAATTTGTTGATGTATAATATATGAAGCCAAGTTCGATTCCAGAAAAAATCTCATCTTAATAAGCGAGCAACTTTGTTTTATCTTTATTTTCT
Source organism: Leptoteleia sp. ZL-2020 (assembly GCA_022817305.1). Classification (NCBI taxonomy): domain Eukaryota; kingdom Metazoa; phylum Arthropoda; class Insecta; order Hymenoptera; family Scelionidae; genus Leptoteleia; species Leptoteleia sp. ZL-2020. Next base: position 2,220 of record JABFPN010003248.1, read on the forward strand.
TTTGTAGCAGTGACGTTATTCGTCAATGATTGGGAGATTGTTTATGTTCGTTGATTTGAGGAGGGAGAACCTTTTCTCCCCCTTTCTTTGAGATAAACATTAAATAATTGGTCGTTTTGTTTAATTCAAATCATGTTGAATAATGTTTTATAGTAACATTGTGTGGAATGAGTACGATTGAAATTTAATTGTACGCATAGCATCTTTCCACCTGATGATTGAAAAGCAGGGCGTTGGCGGCGTGGCGTTTTATTTGTATCGGACTCCCATAACGATTGATATGCAAATGCGCGAACGCACGTTCAAACCGTTTCGTTACTTCTGTTTTGAATGTGTACTTGCTTTTTGTTTTTAACAACAAAATCTTTCGTTTAAACTTTAAAATATTCCCATTTGTGGTTTTGTGTTATTAGTCATTCGTGTAAATAAAACTAAGAGACGATCCTAATAGCGCATTATATTTATGTAATATTTTATCAATATTTTTTTCAAACATTGATAAAATATTTCTGTAAACATTTTAATATTTATAAAACATTTTCCGTAAATATTTTATAAATATTTGTTGTTATTAGGGGACTTGAACTTTATCTTTTAAAGTATCTTATTCAGAATAATTCTTTTTTTTAATATTGTGGTAATGGTACTTAATTCAATTAATCGATTTATTTTCTCTTTCTTTTTATTTGCGATTGTATTTCTTTGCGACTCTTGACATCTCTCAGAAATTGAAGATGTGAGTTTTTAATCACTTCACTTATATCGTTTGTTTTGTGAGACTAGAATTTTAATTGGTGTAATGAGTCATTGGGAAGTTATTCATGTAGAAAATGACAAGTAAAGCATGCACTTATAATACTGAGCGAACAAGTTTGGGGTGTTACTGTGAGAAGTGCAATATGAATATCCAGATGTTTTATGAGTCATAAATGATTATGGTTCGCCTTTATTAGTATTTAATTTATAATGCAATAAAGCTTGATTTAAATTAGATTCAAAATATCATTGAAAACAAAGGTAGTTTGATTGGAAACAATTTTTTATTAATATTAAATTAAAAACTTTTCATTTATTCACTGTTATTAAGAATTCAGGCTCGAGTCATCTTGCAATTCCTGCTGGTCCCGAACATCTACACGCTTTACTACTTATTAAGAAACCTTATTAAAGCGGATCCAATTTCATGTACTTTTTAATCCTTCTTAATCCAGATCCAGTAACTGGGGACATTTAAAATGTGCAAAAGTTTATTATAATTTTGAGATACGTCAAGTTTCGCAACTGAATTGTTTGGAGTATTGTTTAATAAATTTGAACTGCGTCGTTTGTTACAGGAAAATGCAGTTTATAAAAGAAGCAGTATGCCTGCTGTTATTTGTATTTATTTTAAGAAAAGGATGTGCCCAACAAATACCTTCGGATATGGATAGGGAAAGGGATAAACTGGATCCAAATCAAGGAGTCAGTTATAGACCTTCTATATATCAATCCAACACAGATAATATAATTATAAAAGAAGCGTAAGTATTGTCCGTGGGGAATTACATACACGGAGAAAAATAAACTGAAAAAAATACAAAAATATTAAAACAAATTATCAGCTTTTAATAGTAAACGGGCTATATACTTAAAGTCTTATTATATTCCCCAAATATCAATTTGAAAATTTACATACTTTAATAACTATTTTTGTTTTTATTTGAGTTTTGAACATTCGACCTTCGTAGTAGAAAGTTGATTTCTTTAGCCCTAGACTATAACCGACTTTAATTATATATAACAATATTCTCCTTGTTGACTATCACGTAGCAATACATTTTTAAGATTAAACAATTTAGCGTTTAATGAATGTTTCAGGACATATTTTATCGTCGCATCTCGAATGATAAGACCATCCCAAGTGTATAGAGTTGCGGTCAACGTTTTGAGAACGCCATTACCAATGACGGTACGAGCGTCGATACAGAGAAATGGCGTCGAGGTGAGTGCAGATCACAAAGAGGTTAAGGAGGGCATCCCCGAAACACTGATGATGCGCGTGCCACCTACGTCCATCGAAGGGGAATACAAATTGAGGGTCGAAGGAAGTTACAATGGACTGACCGGTGGTCAGGCCTTCATTAACGAAACTGTGCTGACATTTTCGCAACGATCCATGAGCATCTTCATACAGATGGACAAACCCGTCTACATGCAGAGTCAGACCGTTCACTTCCGCGCCATTCCAATTAACACGGCATTGATGGCCTTCAACAATCCGGTGGACGTATACATGCTGGATCCCAATCGAAGGATTATGCGCCGATGGCTCAGCAGGCAGAGCAACTTAGGAACTGTGTCGCTTTCGTACAAGCTATCGGACCAGCCGATATTTGGCGAGTGGATCATTCAAGTTCAGGCGCAGAACCAGGTCGAAGAGAAGACCTTTTTAGTGGAGGAGTACTATCAGACGAGATTTGAAGTGAACATCACCATGCCCGCGTTCTTCTTTGACACGGATCCGTACATTCACGGAGTGATCCATGCAAATTATACATCCGGCGCTCCAGTTAGGGGCAACCTTACCGTAAAAGCGAAATTCACACCGATCGATCCCTATCGTGCCACTCAATCGCAGCTTGATATTCCCGAAAAGTACTTTGAATTTGATGAGTATTTGCCATCGTGGTTAAAAAAGCTCGAGTACAGTCCTTTCCAACGGAGGATACCCGTGTTGAGGTTTGCGCTTTCATATATTAAACAACCAATTCTTAAATTTAACTTAGATGAAATGTATGTGCACTTTCTTTTTGTTTCCCTCGAAATATTAAAAGGAGTATTTTTCTTCTTCTAACAGGTTTTTCAATGGGACCTACAGATTTAAATATTCTATGAGCGATTTACTGCAATATGTACCAAATCTGGATGGAATGGAAGTTACCATCGTGGCTACCGTAGGCGAAAGGTTTATGGAAGAAATCATAGAGGGTTACTCGACCGCCAGAATTTATAACTCCAGTATTAGAGTCAACTTCTTTGGTGGAACGCCACAAGTTTTTAAACCTGCGATGCCATTTACGTTACGGGTTGTAGCATCGTTTCACGATGGTTCGTCCCTTAGACCATCCCAGTTATTGAACTCAAGAATGGAAATTAGGGCGGAAGTCGACATGAGAACTGGTGGCAGAAGGACACTGGACACTTATTATTTGAATATGTCCGATGATGCGATCGCTAATTGGCCTTTGAAACTTGACTTAAGACAACAATTGGCTTTTGGAGAAAATTCTCAAAGAGTGCAAGCCCTGTTGAACGATGTAATGTCCATGAAAGTTCGCGCAGATTTCCTTGATGGTGAAGGTCACAGAGCACATGCCGAGTTGCTGCTATTGGCTCATGAATCTCCCAATCAAAAACATATCAAAGTAAGAATTTAATAACCATTAAAAAATATTACTATTTGAACAGCGATAAAGTTTCTGAAATTATAATTAATTGTTAGAAATATTGCGAATTTCATTTAAAATTTTATATTGAGGATCGGTTTTTAATATTTTTCGTAATATAATGTGAAATTAATGAAATTGATGTAATATTATGTGAAAAGAGATAAAATAATGTGCATTTTTTTAGGTATCAACATCAACGGATAAACCAAAAGTTGGCGAGTACCTAGTTTTACATGTACAAACTAACTTTTTTATAGAGACTTTCAACTATGTCATTATGTCGAAGGGTACGATTTTGTTAAATGGACAAGATACTATGCAGCAAAATGTTAAAACGTTCGCTGTGCCATTAAGTTCCGAGATGGCACCGGTGGCGACAGCCGTTGTTTATTATGTAGGAATTTATGGAGACGTGGTAGCTGATTCTTTAACATTTTTCGTCAACGGAATTTCGCGCAACAATTTCACTGTATATATCAACAATATGAAAGCGAGAACTGGTGAGAACGTGGAAGTTTCTGTTTATGGGGAGCCAGGAACGTACGTTGCCTTATCTGGCATAGACAGAGCTTTTTATACGATGCAAGCTGGTAATGAGTTGACTTACGAAAATGTTATATCGAAAATGTCTTATTTCGGCGAAGACACCAATGGAACTCACGATCATTCTTGGATTTTCCACGATGGAGATCCGGATGTTGTTGTCCGATTCCCCTCGTCTACTTTTGGAATTGATGTTAACAGAACATTTGAGTACGCTGGATTGATTGTTTTTACTGACGCAATTATTTACAGAAGACCAGAAATTTGTAATAGAACTCAGGGATATGCCGAATGTTTGTCTGGAAGGTAAAAAAACTTTATGAAATTACTTAGAAAAAATGGTTACGATTTTTCCAATTCTTATTTATAAATTAAATATTTCGCAAGAATAAGTTTGAAAAAATGGTTAATTATTGTTTGAACAGGTGTTACAGAATAGAGAAAAAATGCGATGGAGTATTTGACTGCGAAGATGGTACGGACGAAGCTAGGTGTATTCACGGAAATGCTACAGACATTTTGGAGTTCAGGAAAAGGCGCTTCAACCGAATCCAGAGACTTTATGACAACTCGTGGTTGTGGAAGGATATCAATATCGGCCCTCATGGTAGATATATATTCAACATCGACGTACCCAGGACTCCAGTACATTGGATGATTACTGTTTTTGGAATGAGTTATACGAATGGTTTTGGAATGTTGCCAAGGGCGGTCGAATATATAAACGTCTTGCCATTTTATATTAACGTCGAAATGCCAACGCACTGTAAACAAGGCGAGCAGATAGGTGTCAGAGTTTCTGTGTTTAATTACCTTGAAAATAACATTGAAGCTATTGTTGTACTGGAAGGGTCCGATGATTACAAATTTGTCCATGTAGAAGAGAATGGAATAGTACAATCGTACAGGTAATTTTGATCTGTTTAATTATAAAATACTTAGCTTTAATCCATTATCTCCGATTGTAATTAAATACCTATAAATGAATAAGAAAATCAAATACTATTTTATTAATATTAATATTATATTCTTTTATTTTATATAGTCCAAGAACTTCGTTCGGCCAGCACCAGTTTTTCGTCTGGATTGCTGCACAAGATGTTGCGATAGTATATCTTCCATTAGTACCTGTTCGCCTTGGAGAAATAGAAGTCAACATTTACGCAACAGCTTTGATTGGTCGTGATTCGGTTCGACGTAAATTAATAGTTGAAGCCGATGGATTGCCCCAATACAGGCACCAATCTATGTTACTAGATTTAAGTAACCAGGCATACGTTATTCGTCATATGCACGTCAACATTACTGCGACGCCTATCATCCCTTACAGTAACGACCGTTACTACATCTTTGGTTCAAATAAAGCGACGATCAGCGTTGTGGGGGATGTCGTTGGTCCTATCTTCCCAACCATGCCAATGAACGCGACAAGTATGATGGACCTTCCTATGGATTCTGCAGAACAAAACATGTTCAGTTTCGCGGTAAACTTTTACATAACAGATTATATGCGCAGAACCAACCAAAACAACATAACTTTGCAAAGGGATAGTTTCTACCATCTGAACATAGGCTACCAGAGACAACTGTCGTTCATGAATGTTGACGGTTCGTTCAGTTTATTCAGAAGTGACTGGAACCAATCTTCGCCTAGTGTGTGGTTGTCCGCATATTGCGCGCGAGTCTTCAAAGAGGCTAGCTTTCCGGAGTGGGAGAATTACTTGTACATTGATCCAGAAGTCATTACACAGGCGATTGCGTGGGTTCTGAAACATCAAACAGAGGAAGGCTCGTTTTACGAGGTCACTTGGTTGCCAGACAAAAAGATGAACATATCGATGGAGTATGGATATAAATCTAGGAACATAAGCTTGACTGCTCACGTATTAATATCTTTGGAAACCGTCAAAGAAGTGTCAGGGCATATGAGCGCGAAGATTGCTTTGGGTGCTCAGAATGCCGTTAGGTTTGTATCTGTATTAAATTTGTTTTTTGCATTAAAATTATTTAAAAAACTAAGCATCGTGAGTACATTGCGGATAAATATGATAAAATTACTTATGTAAGATAATAAAGAAACTTGATGGAGATAAAGAATAAAATGAAAAACAAAGTTAGTTTACATTTTGTATTTCGAAAACGTTTCATTTTTCAATACCATAGAAACATGAATAATATTTTGTTATAGATACTTGGAACGAAATATAAATTATCTAAAGGATAATGGAACTCCGTATGAAATCGCGATTGTAGCTTACGCTTTGATGAGAGCCAAAGCGTCTACCGCAGATTATGTTTATACCATATTAAAAAATCGTGAAAGAAGAGAGGATGTCCTCACTTACTGGGGTAGAGAAAGAGTCCCACCTTTACCAACTAAATGGGAAAACCAAAGACCTTTCAGTTTGCCGCGTTTGCCTTACAAGTATGATTCTGAGAATATTGAAACAACTGCATACGCTTTGTTAGTTTACGTGGAAAAGCAAGAACCAAAATTAGAAAGTATTGCAAAGTGGCTTAATTCGCAAAGATTGACGGACGGAGGTTGGGCTTCAACGCAAGATACAGCATGGGCATTGAAGGCTCTGATGGAATATACAATTAGTTCAAGAATCAGGGATGTTGTTGATTTGTCAATCAGAGTCGAACCTGCATCTTCTCCAGAAAAAACAAAAACATTCACTGTTAAACATAAGAATCTTGCAAAACTTCAAAAAGTTGAGGTAAGGATAAATCACTATTTCTATCCAAACCTATATGATAAATATCTATTCATTTTGTTGCGTACACCCAACTCATGATTCGTGCACTACGCGTGTGCTTAGAAATACGCGTTTAAGTTGATAATGACTAGTGGCATCGGAAATAGTAGTGAAGCGCCAGGCAGTGGGTAACCGCGAGATTTGAATTAAATTTTGAAAGATTGGAAATTGTTATTTAATAAAAATTTATATTTATTTATAAACAGATTCCAGAAGCTTGGGGAACAGTAAATGTTGACGCCCGAGGAGCCGGGTATGCAATTTTACAAATGTCAGTTCAATACAATGTTGATGCACCAAAGTTTCAAACTCAACCACCTGTACGGGCATTTGATTTGGTAACAAGGGCTAATTTCCATGGAAGAAATCAGTCTCATATTACTTATTTGAGCTGTCAAAGGTTTGCAATTATTACATAAGTCTATTAAATTTTCTTAAAGGTGTACAATTTACTTAATTGATGATCATTTGTAGATGGATAAATCAACAAGAATCGCCACGTTCAGGTATGGCCGTATTAGACGTTGCTATTCCCACGGGGTATATTATTCAACAACAAACATTGGATCGATACATTCGTTCGAAACAAGTTCGAAATCTTCAAAGAGCACGTTTTCAACCTAGGAAGGTGCTGTTTTACTTTGACTACCTTGACGAAGAAGATATCTGCATCAACTTTACGATTGAACGATGGTACCCAGTTGCAAATATGTCACGATATCTTCCTGTTCGGGTTTATGATTATTATTCACCTGGTAAATTTACTTTATTATTCAACTGCTTTTTACAACAAATTACAATAATGATAAGGAATTCTATATTAAAAAATTAAGTACATTTCATGCATCATACTAATGAAATTTCTTCATTTTCAGAGCGTTTCAATGAAACAATATTTGACTCTGTGGTCACTCACATCTTAAACATTTGTGAAGTGTGTGGTAGCTCCCAGTGTCCTTATTGCCCAATTTACAATGCCGCCAAACACCCGGCAATGCCTGTCATTGTGCTATTACTGTGCCTTTATTTCTCTTCCTCGAGATTCTTCACAACTTTTTTGATTTTTAAAGTTGGTTAATTTGATTGACTTAACTACAATAACAAATGCGGTATTTCTTCCAAATATTGTGAGTAACGTTAATGACTTTGGCATCTTATTAGCATTAAGTCATAAAAATTGAGTGAAATACGCTAACGATGTTGTTTTTTCTGTTCCTGAAAAAACACTCAAAGTATTACAGCATGATTTTACTCTCATGAAATATTTTATTGAAAACTTGTTTGCATTATGTATGTTATTGTATGGAGAGAGAGAGAGAGAGAGAGGGGAGAGAGAGAAATCACCGCAGTTGCCTGTAAACGATTTATAAAGTGTAATATATGTATTTTTGCAAGAACTCGAGATAATTGTGTGCAGAGTCTTTATTCGCGATTGCTGAGTCAAAGACGCGCAGGATGTATCAAAGATCGAACAACATTAAAGATAGTCGTTAATGTAGCCGTGCACTTACGATTTTATAAACGATATAGATTGTATTTTGTTGTTCGATTACGATGTTGTAGATAGGTCGACTTTCAAGCAGAATATTTCATGTGCTTTGCGACGGAAACAAGTGTTAATGAAATTGTGTACATAGAGATACATTACATAGCTTGAAACTTGAGCTGTACAATTATCTGAATCTTTGACACGTTTATATTTTCGATCGAATACCATTGACTGTTGCAAAGAATATTTAATAATGTTTTGATTATGCTATGCATTTATGATAACATAAGCCGTCCATTACATGAATCTCTATTAATTTTTTATATAATAATTATATTTTATTGTAACTTACATATTTGACGTATGAAGAATTTGACTTGGCATTAGTTGCAAGGCAATAATTTTAATTAAGTTTTAATGTACAAAGTGCCTTTATTACAATGTACTGATTTAATAACAAATCCGTCCAAATCTATACTGGGATTTAAACATTTTTATTGTATTTTCTTTTATATAAATTTGATAAGATATATATATATATATATATATATATAAACATAGAATTGTATTTGGAATGAAATGAAATATTATATTTGGAAAAGTTTTTGATATTAGACTTTTTAAGAAATATTTTAAATTGATTTATTATAAACTAAAAAAAAACTTATGGATATATATATATATTTATACATTTATATTAATCCAGAGACACATGAATATAAGTGTCGACCCTGGTTAAATATTTAGAGATTCATTACAGAAAATATTTATATGAAAATTGCAAACTAGGGGATGTAACTGGAGGTTCAAGAGGCAAGTGATAGTTTTACAAACTATTCTCAAAGACACTTCGATGTTTAATTGAGGTTTTGAAGGCAGGACAATGTTTTAAGCGTTTATTTAAAGTTAATATTCTTACAGTATTTATATAAAGGTATTTAAAACGTTGTTGTTTTAAAACAATATTTCTTGTAAACGATCAGAGTGCAGCTGCGTCGACCAACTATTTGTTGCCAACATTAGCGCGCTCTAGTGATAAACGCGGCAAAATTTGAATGACAACAATATATATAACAGTATAATTAAATTATAACTAATTTAATTATAAACTTCATCCCGTCTCAATCTGAATATGAATAAAATTAAATAGTAGGGACGATATATATGCGCGTTATACGCACAAATGTTTTGCACACATTAATTATAATCCGGTAATCTTCATAGAAAGAAATCTTATACGTTCTATAGTATATAAAACTACTGCATTTGATATTTATCAAAACTGTTTTTGAATTTGTTTGTAGATTTAATTATAACATCTCGAATATTAACTAAACCGTTTTTTAAATGTTTTAAAAACTTGAAAATATCTTATTGCGACTGAAAATGTACTAGAATTATATTTTTAGTATTTAATATTGAAATATTATATCAGTCTTGAATTTGTGTATAATTTTATTAGTACTTTTGTTAGTTTGTTCTCGTCTTATAGTTATAAAATTCTACGCTGCCGTTTGAATCGGCCAAAGATCTCCATACAAATTTATATACGAATATAAAATAATTCAAATGTGCTAAGAAATTGATTTCTGCGTTTGAAGTAAAATTCACATGTGATCAGTTATTTTTGCGTCATTTAAAGATTGAACAGTTTGTAAGAATTAATTTTTATACATCGAAATTACTGCAATTGTATATTAAAATAAAACATATTTACAGATTTGTTAAATAATTGTTTTATAATATTTGTATAAATAAAGACGATTAAAAATATTTGGATATGTACTGTTCGTTTACTATTTAAGATAATGCAATAAAAAAGATTAAAGACAGATGGATTTACTGTCTTTAAAACAAATGTTAAATAGAAAATATTAATCTCTTTTCACTATTTTTAGGAAATATTAAAAAGAAGTAGACTCTTTATATTATTTTTATTTTAGAAGTAATTTATTTTAATAATAAACATTCATATTTTGCCAAGATAATATTTTAGATAAACATTAATGACATATTCTTCAAATTTGAATATATAAATATTTCTCTTTTATTATAATAGCTTAAAAAACATTTTATCGGTAAAAGGATAAATTTGATTTTTTGTCAAATTATTGAACAAGACAGAAATCGGGTAAAAATTGTATATTTCATCATTTTTGTGCAATTTATAATGTACTAATATTTAATTAATAATTTATTAATAATAAAAAATTAGTTATATATAATTAATAATGATTAATAATTAAGTGAATATTTAATAATTTTAACAAAATGTATATAAACCTTTAAATAGTACGAAAGTATTGTGCTTTATATATAACAAGTATAATATATTATATATTACAATTTACTAATTTTCATTAAATATATATCTGGGCTTGAGTAAAAGGGATCTTGATCTTGTAAAGGAATAGCGGCAACTTTCATCCTTTGATTTAATTTAGTAAAAAATTTATTCCATATGGGTATTTGTAGGGGAGTGTCTCTTTCTTCTTGAGACATAATCACATAGGTACTTCCATTTTGACACAATTTTTCAAGAAGTTGCAACAATTTCTCCGAAGACTGAAAACATGAAACATGCTTTAGTATAGTGTACACAATAAAAATCAATTACAAACTGTAGTTGAAATTATTAGATATTCCGATAATTTATAATGTACAAATTTTTCTTATTATTTAAATAAATAAATCTTTTTATCATTTAATAACAATATAATAATACCAGAACACTATATAATTAAATACATATATATACGGAATCAAATACCTCTTCATAATAAACGCAATCAGTTACTAAAACAATATCCGGTTCAAAATTTATTTCATCATACATGTTCCAATCGAGAACTTGTGCTTTCGCTGATCCTCCAGCAGATTTCCACAGTTCTTCATTGGCTCTTATGTTTTTTTCTAACAAGGGTAAAGCCTCAGCTAAATCTGTCAAAATTACTTCGGCTCTAAAAAGAAATAAATTTAATCAATTTTATAGATCAAATAACATATAATTAGATTTATATTACATTAAGCAGTTACTAAATTAATAATTATTTTAATGTAAACAACAATTATAATAATTTTTGTCGTTTTCATCAACTATTATATTTGCTTTTTATTTCTGCATTATTGTTAACTAAATTGTATTTCTTTTAGTCATTATAAAAAGATTCAGTGAAATGTTTGGCACTTTCGATTAGTTTTGAAATATAATAAATGTCATATTTATTTTGAACAATATATAATATATACAGAAAATTAGAAGTGTTTTCAATTTAACGTAGGAAATATGCTTGTACACAAATTTTATTTACGGCTGTAACTATATTGTGTCAAAATTTTAGTTTGCTGCTTCTCATTATTTGAATCCGTGAATACAAACTTTATTCTTACACTAAAATTAATTTCATCGATTATTCAATCTTTATTATCTCATATTAATGTATAAAAGTATCCAGATTCTATAAAGTACAGGTAAATTCATGCAATACATAAACATAAATCGCTTACAATTGTTTTCATTTTATTTTAAATACAAATAAAACTAGTATTTAATTTGTTTATTATTTGTTAACATTATGTTAAACTTGAGTATTAACAAATTTGTATATAATATAATTGATTGTTTTTTTTTTAATTTTTAGATGATTCTAAATTGATGAATTTGAAAGCAGGAGTATTTAAAATATTTTAAGTTATTTAGATTATAAATTCTACAACTTATCTAATAAGAATGACCGACTTTACGATAAATGATATGTAAGTTTGATTTAATTAACACTGCCGACTTTATGTATTGTTTATTCTTCTAACATTATCTTTTGTACAAGAATATTATTTTAATTATAGATATTAATTATCTATAGAAAAAAGTGAAGTTATGTTTAATAATTTAAAGTACTTTTTATTGAGTATGTATTTAAAATATTTTTTACAAAAAACAAGAAATTAATTTTAAGAATGAAAAAAAATCTAAATTAATTGTAATCTAATTTTATCAGATTAACAGAAAAGTTAATTTACAAAACATTAACTATTTACTAATACTATTTACTAATACTATTTACTAATTCTGATAAAAAATACTTTCAAATATTTAAAATAAATGAAGATTATATCTGGTTTATAAAAATTCTTATCATCTGTATTAAATTAACATTACTATTATTTAATAATTTGACAAAATAATGAAACATTTTCAGGGAGAACATAAGTTCGATGGAAGGGATGATTAATCAACATACAAAAATGTCTCTGATCAGGGGAGTGGAAACGAATAACATAGATTTGATACGCTGCAGCTTAGATAATAATGTTGATGCATCCAGCATTAAATACGATGAAAGTTTGACATTGATCCATTTCGCTGTTATTCAAAATAACGTTGAAATCGTAAACATTCTGTTACCTTACACGAAGAACCTAAATGTATTTTGCGCAAATACGAAAACACCTCTGTTCTTAGCTGTAGAGAAGAATTGCGAAGCGTACAACAAAGTCGAGGCATTGAAACAAGAAGATAATTATGACATAATGAAGGCATACGAAGATGTTATTCAGAAAAGTCAACAAATAATTGAGTCTCTCATAAATGCGGGTGCGGAAATTTACGTAGGCGACGAGGAGTGGAATAACCCGATATTCTTTGCAATCTCACAGAGCAATATTCCGCTATTTAACTATCTGTTGCAACAAAATTTCTCAAAAGATCCGCAAAATGTTGCTGACATTCTCAACTTTGCTACTCGTTTAAACAAGAAAGAGATAGTTGAAATATTACTGGATACCCACAAAATAAACGTGAATATAGAGAACATGATGGGAATTACCCCATTAAAAACTGCTATAGAAAGGGGACATATTAGTATGGTAGAATTTTTATTGGAAAAAGGGGCCAACTTTTGTGATGGTAATTATTGTGTAACTCAAAAACTAAGTGATATAACTTTAAAAGAAACGTCGGAGGATAATCAAGAGTCTGAGAATAATGAAGAAACGATTCTCTCTGCGAATGAGACTTTAGTGCCAGAGAACATAAAACAAAAGGTGATAGAATGCACTGTCGAAACACGAAGCAACAGCACCGAATCGCTCGAAGAGAAAGAACCCCGGCTGACACCTTTGCATGTAGCAGTGCAGTATAACAAGTTGGAAATTGCAAAAATCCTTATTAAACATGGTGCTAACCCAGATGTTATGATAAATAAATGTTATCGTTATAGTCCATTATTAATCGCTATTTCTAATAACTACAATGAAATGGCAGAATTGCTCTTGCGAAACGGTGCAGATCCCAATGAAACGGTCAATTTTATGGGACTGTCTTCTTGTTACATAATGCACTGCGTAGTTCTTAAAGGTAATCTAAAAATCGTCAAAATGCTTGTGGATAACGGTGCAAAAGTCAACATGTATGATAAAAATGGTTATTCTCCATTGGGCCTTGCCATATATCTTCGTAAGCAAGATATTATTGATTACTTATTGAATATCGGCGCGTTTATCAATTCACCTGATTCGAAATTTCAGCCGATTCATTTAGCTGTCATTGGAAATGATCTAGAGACTGTGAAAAAGTTAATAAATTATGGTGCGGAGTTAGAGGTAATAGATGTACACGGTAAAACTGCATTATACCTTGCAGTGGAAAACAATTATTTTGCCATCGCCCAATATTTACTTGTTAATAAAGCTAATGTTAATGTGATATTTAAATGTGATGATGTTGAAGCATTCACGCCTCTTCATGTAGCTACAATAAATAATAATATTCAGTTAGTAACGCTTCTTTTAAACCATGGTGCACGATGTCGTTCAGAGATCAGTCCAATTTACTTGGCTATTGCCAATGGCAATGATAAAATATTCTCAATATTTTGGTCAAATAGAATTCGAATTGAAGGAGCTGACTCGATTAATTATTGGAATCGAAATAATTTGGCTCTTCATTGGGCTATACACCACGATCAACCACAAATGGTCGAGATGCTTTTTAATTACGGAGCAGATCTGAATGCACCTGATGAAGCTGGCTATACACCCTTGTTTCGGGCAATATTGAAATATAATAGCTTAATCGTAAAGTATCTTGTGAAAGAGGGTGCGATAATAAATGAACCGTGCCTTGCAAATAAATACAGGCAGTGGATGCCTATTCATTTAGTAGCCTACATTGGTAATCTACATTGGATGAAATTTTTTGTTGAATATGGTGCGTCAGTTCATGCTACTACGGGAAATCATTTGTGTCCACTTTGGTTAGCTGTCAAACGAGGTCACGCCGATGTGGTTAAATTTCTTCTTGAACACAAAGCAGATGTCCAATGCAGAAACATTTCTCGATATAATAATTTTGACACTCCACTTCATTTAGCTGTTCAAAGCAGAAGATTTGATATAATCAAATTATTGATACGCTTTAAAGCAAACATAAATTGTGAAAACAATAATAAACAAAGTCCATTAGCTTTGGCTATTCGTGGAAGTGACCCTTCAATTGTAAAGTTTCTCCTGAGGAATAATGCCAAAATACATACGGTTTCCACTGAAATGAAATTGGCAGTTCCAAATTTGAATATCGCTGTTGCTTTAAACGAAAAGCAACTTGTAGAGATATTGCTTCACAATGGAGCTAGTGTTGATGAAGTGGACAAAGATGGAAAAACTCCATTGGCTGTTGCTATTGAACGAGGATATTTGAGAATAGTAAAATATCTTTTAAAATCTGAGGCAAATGCCAATGTGGCTTACAGACTTGATGGCAAGGTAATTGTGAGGCCACTTTTCTTGGCTATTAGTGGAAGGCATAAAAAAATTGTTGCTGAGCTACTAAAGCATCCCATAGACATTAATGCTAGTTTGAACAATGAAAATTACACTCCCCTACTTTTTGCTAGCTACTTAGGATACACAGAAATTGTCGAGATTCTTCTACATAATATGAAAATAAATTTTAATGCAGTAGATATAAATGGTATGTCAGCACTTCATCATGCAATCAAAAATGATCATAATGAATTAGCATTGTTATTGATAGAGTATGGTGTTTCAGTTGAATTGAAGGATATATATGGAAAAACACCAATAGATTATTGTAAAGATGGCACAGCTCTGAAGTTTCATAAATGGTATTCAATTAAAGAACAATGTTTGAAACTCAATGACAAAGAATTTATTATTTTTATCATTAATGAAATACATGATAGTGATTTAAATAATTTAATTGATATGTGTCTTAATGAAATTGCAAGGTTGAAACAAATAACCATAGTTGGAATTACACTCTACAGATTGTTGACAATGAGCAATGAAGAAATTCAAGAATATTTTAATGAACTCACTAATTCACAGATCCATAAGTTAGCTCATTACTTAAAGTTGAAGAAAGTTAAAGCTTCATTCCCTAGTTTTATAAATATGCTTAGAAGAAAAATGATACGTTACAGTTCTTAATACTTATTATATATTAATGTGAAAAATATTAAAATTAAAACAAACATCAGAGTGTTTGAAAGTCTTCACATACAATGTATTGCAATTATTTATCATAAAGCTCAATAAAATGCTAAAAATAAATAATTTTCTATTAAAAATAAAAATAATAGTAATTTTAATTGATTACTTTAATTTTAATTACCCAAAACAAGCGGCTGTTAAACCGGCACATCCTAATCCAGCTCCAAGTTCTAATACTTTTTTGTGTTTTAAACATTTAGTTCGGTCGTTAGTTATGTCAAGATACTTGACTAAAACGATAGCCGCATCCCAAACGACACAATTAACACCTCCTACAGTTTGCTGATATAAATGTAATGTCTGATTTGAGCTTTTTAATTCAATTTTACGAACAAAGTAATCGTTAGATAGATTAGAATCGTTAGATTTTTTTTTCATTTTTACTTTATTTTACAAATAAAAACTATACTGACTATCGTGCGGAATGAAGTTTCTGTTCTTTTCTCCCTCGAAACATTGTAATGGTCAGAACAAGTGAGAAACTTCATTCCGCCTGAAGCTGAATCGTTCTCGAAATCAGTGCTATAGTCACGGAGTTAGGGTGTTTTAATTTATTTTTATTAAATGAATTAATATTAAAAATTTTGAAATGATAAACTTTTCTTTTAACTCGGGAAAAACTACATCACCTTGAAAACTGCATTTTTATCATATAATACGGCTCAACTATTGGAAATCGTTTTTTTTCCACTTGGAAAACAACTTTCAAAAGTTAAGATGATGCCATAAGCGTTAATTACTAGATTAGGGTGTTATTCGTTTTTATTAAAATGAATGAGAATTAATTGATGTTGTTGATTCAGCACATTTTCTCAATCTGGGAGATTATTTAACAATGATGTAACTGAATTTTTA
>JABFPN010003249.1:0-18806 GCA_022817305.1 Leptoteleia sp. ZL-2020
ATTTAATAATAAGAAATATTTATATATTATTTCAGAAAAATTATCAAAACATTAATTATTAAAATTATACAACAGTTTGTTAAAAATGTGCGCCGTATACCACTGTGCACACGTACTGTGAAGAGTCATCGGCAATTGTCAGCTGTTCGCTCGCTCGCTATAAATGTGATAATATGTAATATTTTTATAAAGTGTAATATATAAATTAAACTATAATTACGTTATAGATTAATGTGTCACTGTTTTAATTTGAAAAATGATGAGAAATTCATGTGTTAAGATGCGCAAAGCTTTTTCGAAATTACTATTGTAAAACCCATAGTAGTATATAACAGTCACTTTCACTGTACTCTTATGATGGGCATAAAGCGAGTAGAAAATACTTGTATGGTGTATATGAAGAAGAAGAAGGTAAAGTGTGGTGTTGTTGTTAGGTTAAATAATAAGTCGTTAAATGTTGTTGTTTCTATGTGTTGTAGAATAAACAAAAGAAGCATGAAGTAAAGGAGATTTTTCTTTTTTTAAAAGTTTTTGACATTTCGGTAAAAATTATTATGTAGTTTGATAAAAATGATCAAGAAGTTTGGTTAAGATTTTTAACAAACTGTTCGGTAATTCTTATTATATTTATTGCTTCGTCACTACTTTCTCATACAGTTTGATAAATTTTTTCAACATCTGAATAATTTTTCTACTAACTTTTTTCGCCGTGTACCTAATAATCCTTTTTTTTTCTCCGTGCATGGTGAGGTATTCTTCATCATAACATACACGGAAAAAAATGAATGATTGGAACAAATAAACGTATGCTTAATCCAGGATCTGTAGACGTACATGGATTCTTGTCTAATTTCTAAAAAGCGTGTATGCAGCGCCACCAATCGCGATTAAATGTAGCCAAAAATTTAAAGCCAAATAAGTTTCAATCTATTTGTGTTCTATACCATGAATGAAATTTAAGACGTGTTCCAAAATTAGCTGCTAATACTGAGACAAACGTATGAACATTAATAAGCTAGAAGAAGATGCACAATACTGTCAGTCAATTTTGGAACGTGGCCTACATATTTGACTGTTTGTCAAACGGAAAATATATCGAGTCGACAAAGTCGCTCTCAACTTTTAACGATTGCAACGCTATCGCAATTTGTACAGCGAACTATGATTTGTACAATTTTCAATCTGAGAAATTTAACGAAGTCTGCAGACCCTGGTTTAATATAAACATTCTGCATGGTTAACTTACATGTCAATGGAACAAATATACTGAGTATGTTTACGACAATAATACAAGTATGTTTGGAACTGTTTTATTGATCCAAACATACCATTTTGTTGAATTAAATAAACTGTTTAATTATGTTAAACATAATTTATATCTTAAATACAGATAATGTTCTTCAGAATAACGTAATGACAAGCAATGGTTAACCTATAATTATAACCTATATTTGTTGAAAAATGCTCATTTTATTTCTGTGGATAATGAACAACACAAGTAGCTTTAAATCAGGCCTATCTGACTTAAGCTTCGCATGTGTTTCTTAGTGAAGCAAAAGTTGTAGAGGCGCTACAGTCTATACGTGTGGTCACGTGGCTCAATCCTTGAAATTTATTATAAATGTATAATTCAAAAAAGTGATTTTTATTATTGTTTAATTACTTTAATTATTATTATTATTATTGTATTAATATTTTTCATTTACAAATTACTAGTAGTATAATTAAACATATAATGTTGCAATATTACTTGACGGTGTAATAACAATTTAATTGTTAAAAAATACTAATAAATAATTGTAGATATTTCATTCATTTTAAATGTTTCATTTACATTATATTGTTTTATAATAAACTGTAAATTATGTAAAAAGAATAGAATTATTATGATGAATATTTAATTATGAGTATGTATGAATTTTTAATATTTAACACGATTATAATAATTAACTATAATATAAATAAATATATTCATTCTGATTTAATATAATATGAAATTCAACATTATATAAAATAATAAAAAAACTCAACATTATATAAAATAACCATATCCAAAACTTCAATTTAACGTAACCTATAATACGTCGCGATACACTTGCACCATGCGTGTATGTTTACATTAGTTTGCAGAGAAATTTTCTTACATCGTTGCCACGATTCCATATTTCTCGCATTTACTTGACCGTGATTTTAATTTTAATTTAATATAGATTTAATTTTAATTTAATATTGATTTAATTTTGATGTAATGTTGAGTTAATTTATATTTTATTTGATTTTAAACTAATCTTAATTAGATTTTAATTTAAATGTGAACTTAATGTGAAGAAAATGTAATGTTAAGTAAAAAAGAAACGTAATGCCACTCCAGGGAATACAAATTTTAATAAACTGAATTCTAATTTCTTGCAAACATTTTATTCAATGTTTCATCCGTTAGATGTCGATATTCATCAGTGTCGCTAATCTATTGCCTATGTCGATCATAAATCAGTTATTAACACTAGAACGACCAAAGCAGTCACTTTTACTGCTGACCTCTCCTTCTAACGCACGGTACTGTAATTCGGATTGTCCTTGTTTAGAAATTGTTTGGTCGTTCTAGTGTTAAACGGTTTACTAAAATTTATTACACATATTGTTAAATTATACGTAACTACATTGAATTACTATTTCTAACTTACTAATTTAAAAATCTTTAATCAACTAGTTTTCAATATAATGATATTCTGTAAGTATAATGCCAAAGAAGTAAACTTTTCATTAAAAATTGATATCTTTTTTTCTCAGTGTATATTCGTATGCGATCCGGCTGTGATGTGATTGTTTAAATTTTATTCTGGTATCCCTATCGAGGCCATCCCCCAACCACCAGTTTCCCTTTTTACTAGAGACAATATATGAAATTCATAAATGGAGCTGATGTTGGTAATCAAAAACGATCTTTTTAAGAATGTTACCGTGTAATGTAAACATGGTTAAACAACATATTTTTTGTTATATTTTCTGTTTCATATCACTAAATTATAAACATACACAGACTTTTCAAAAGTTCTCTTTGCATAAAATTTTTTTATATCAAATTTTAATATTTTCCTCAAATTATAGCGTAGCATTTATATTTGTATTTAAAAAGAAAACATGCATATAAATAATAATACTTACTTTAGCATACCTAATGACTTAATTTAGATGATTTAATAAATTATTCTTATTAAATCTGTTCTACTTTTATAATTTGTTAATATTTCTTTTTAAAAACCAATTCTGTAATTCAAAATTCGGAAATATTCACGTAAGACCATAAAGTACATGGCACCCGAACATTGACCGTCGGTGGAAGGTGTACACTCTATGATGCAATGAGCTAAATCCAAAAGCGACTTTTTACAGACACGAGGGGAAAAACACTGATACAACCTTAAGTTACAGCAAATACAGTATTGGTTAACAACACCGCCAATTTAAGACTGATTTAATGTTGGCGACAATGTGATGCAGTATTAGAAACTAACATCAGTTCACTAATACTGTTTAAGTGTGGATTTTAAGAGTATATCAATGGTAATTTTAACACTGGAAACACGTTTGTTGTGAATTTGTAGTTTTAAGCTAATTTTGGGTAATTATTGGATATAGTACCCCCCCCCAAATCTATGATTTTTTTTTTAAATCGATGTATTTTTTTGCGCTGATTACGAATCCGCAAACATTGGAGCGCGGAACCTGGCCGTTCAAAAGTTATTAGCTAAAAATGGGTCAAAATGGCACTTCTTCGCAAATATATTTTCTTATATAAAATATATCGAAATTCTGCTCAGGCTATCGTATTCAGCGCGAAAAAAATACACAGAAAACATGTAATACTTTATTTGGGAGTGAAGTGGTTATCACCCTGTAGACGATATTATTGTCCTTGGGAGTGCGTCGGGGTTGAGTTGCGTGTGCAAAATTTTTGACCATATCACGCAAAATATCAATTTTAGAGATATGCTCCAAAGGACGAAAAGTACTTCTAACGATGTCCTGGACCTGTATCGTTAGTTTAGTTAGATTTTAAAAAAATAGATTTACCCATTTTTTTTCAACTTTTAAGGATTGTGACCACCGATTTTTAGTTTATTAAAATCTAACGAAACTAACAACACAGGTCGAGGACATCATTTGAAGTAATTTTGGTCCTTTGGAGCTTATCTCTAAAGTTGATATTTTGCAAGTTATAGGAGAAAATGTGCACTCCCAAATCAACCCCGACGCACTACGAATGACTATATAATCGTCTATAGGCAGAAAATCCCCGCACTACTAAATGATATAAAACATGTTTCCTGTGTACTTTTTTGCGCTGAATACGAATCCGCAAAAATTGGAGCGCGGAACCTAATGACGATGGTAATAGATTTCATGGCGGATTGCATGATGAATGAGCGGACTCCTAAGTTATTTGCAAAAAACCCCTATTTTAACATATTTTTGGCCCATAACTATTGAAGGGGTAGGTTTCGCGCTCCAATTTTTACGGATTCGTATTCAGCGCAAAAAAGTACACAGGAAACATGTTTTACATCAGTTAGTAGTGCGGGGATTTTCTGCCTATAGACGATTATATAGTCATTCGTAGTACGTCGGGGTTGATTTGGGAGTGCACATTTTCTCCTATAACTTGCAAAATATCAACTTTAGACATATGCTCCAAAGGACCAAAATTACTTCCAATGATGTCCTCGTCCTATGTTGTTAGTTTCGTTAGATTTTAATAAAATAAAAATCGGTGGTCATAATCCTTAAAAGTTGAAAAAAATGGGTAAATCTATTATTTTAAAATCTAACTAAACTAACGATACAGGTCCAGGACATCGTTAGAAGTACTTTTCGTCCTTTGGAGCATATCTCTAAAATTGATATTTTGCGAGTTATGGTCAAAAATTTGCACTCCCAACTCAACACCTACGCACTCCCAAGGACTATTAAAATCGTCTGCAAGGTGACAAACCCCGACTTCCAAATGTTATTATAATATTTTCTGTGTATTTTTTCGCGCTGAATACGATAGCCTGAGCAGAATTTCGATACATTTTATATAAGAAAAGATATTTTTGAAAAAGTGCCATTTTGACCAATTTTTGGCGAATAACTTTTGAACGGCCAGGTTCCACGCTCCAATTTTTGCGGATTCGTAATCAGCGCAAAAAAATACATCGATTTCAAACAAAAAATCATAGGTGGGGAGGGGGTACTATATCCAATAATTACCAAATTTTTTTTTAGCAATTTATTTAAAAAGTAGGATTTAAAAGGGAGATTTGATAAAATTTGTGTGCGCATTTTTTTCAAAAGCCGAAATAAGATTTTGAAAATTATTAAATGAAAAATTATATAACAATAAAATATATATAAAATTAAAAAATTATTAAATTAAAAATAACAAAAAATCTTAAAAATGAATTTTGTGAATGTTAATAATTAAAAGTCATGAATATAAAAAATATAATTATTTTAACCACGGTGTCGTATTATTTATTCCTTGACAAAAGAATAAAGAAAATATATATAATTTTAAATTGTAAACTTTTGTTATCAGTTATATCCACTTAAGAAATAAATCATAAATTAAGATATATGTCAAATGGTTCTTTAGAACATAAATATTTATAAATTATATATGTTTATTTAACAATAATATTTTATTATAAAATTGTATTTCATCAAAATTGATATTGTATCTGATATACTCTTTTAATTAAGATATTAATTAGAAATATTTCACTATATTTACATAATTGTCTTGATGTTAATTATTAATTATTAATACTAATGATTTACCTATCATTAATTATAGTTTACAATTAACCTCAACAAAAAACAATTTCACCGAACTGTCAAAACATGCATTTAAATTTTTTAAGTAAGATCACTTGTACTCACATGTGGATACAGTTTGAAAATTCGAGCTATTCTAGTTCTAGTTGTTACCTACTGCGAATGGACAATTTTTTAATGGAAAATTGGCGGATATTATAAAATAAGAAATTTTGGTAATTATGTACCCACTTACCCCTCCTCACAACTTGGGGTTTTTTATGAAATCGATGCGTTTTTTGTTGTGTTCGATGCGTTTTTTGAAATCGATGCGTTTAATGTCCCCCCCCCCCCTAAGGTAGGTAAAAAAAACATGAAATCGATGTATTTTTTCGCGCTGATTACGAATCTCAAAAAAAAAATTTGGCGCTTTTACAGTTCAAAAGTTATGGCCAAAAAACGGTAAAAATATCAGTTTATCGCAAATAACTTTGAAACAGGTAATCAAAACTAATTTTTTTTGCATATTCGTAATCAGCAGAAAAAAATACAAGGAAAACATGTGTTATATCGTTTGGAAGTGTGGGGATTTTCTCCCTGTAGACGACAATATAGTCCCTCGGAGCGCGTCCGGGTTGAGTTGGGCGTTCAAGGTTTCGTCAATAACTCTGAAAATATCAACTTTAGTGATATGCTCCAAAGGACCAAAATTGCTTCTTACGATGTTCTGGACCTATGTGGTTAGTTTAGTTAGATTTTAAAGAAATAAATTTCTTGGTGGGTAAAAATGGCACTTTTTCGCAAATAATTGTAAAACGGTCAGCCAAAACCAAATTTTTTCTGCATAATCGTATTCAGCGTTAAAAAATACATAGAGAACATCTATTATATCGTTTGGAAGTGCGGGGTTTGTCTCCCTGTAGACGATAATATAGTCCTTCGGCACATTGTGTAATGCTAATGTCGGCGGTGGTTATGTACAGAGCAGTAATACTCTGTAGAACCCCTCACCAGCCCCATGTTATGGTACATGAAATCAATGTATTTTATCACACTGAATACGATTATGCAGAAAAAATTTGGTTTTGGCTGGCCGTTTTACAGTTATTTGCGAAAAAGTGCCATTTTTACCCACCAAGAAATTTATTTCTTTAAAATCTAACTAAACTAACCACATGGGTCCAGAACATTGTAAGGAGCAATTTTGGTCCTTTGGAGCATATCTTAAAGTTGATATTTTCAGAGTTATTGACGAAACCTTGAATGCCCAATTCAACCCGGACGCGCTCCGAGGGACTATATTGTCGTCTACAGGGAGACAATCCCCACACTTCCAAACAATATAAGACAAGTTTTGTATGTATTTTTTCTGCTGATTACGAATATGCAAAAGGAAATTAGTTTTCGCTGACCGTTTCAAAGTTATTTGAGAAAAACTGATATTTTTACCGTTTTTTGGCCATAACTTTTGAACGGTAAGAGAGCGCCAAAATTTTTTTTTGAGATTCGTAATCAGCGCAAAAAAATACATCGATTTCATGTATTTTAACCCTATCTTAGGAGGGGCGGGATCATCCTAATAATTACCGTAATTTTTAATTAAATCGAAACCTATCCTGTCTCGGTTAGATTAGTTTAGTTAGTTTTAAATAAATTAACCCCTAAATGCTTACGGAACTAACGGACTAACAACCAGAGTGGTAAATTTCGCATATTTTCTCTTCTTTTTTTTTCCCCAAAACTCTCAAAAACACCACTTTTTGCTACAAAATTGACGTGAATCCGAGGTTTTCGCGTTTGGTCAAGCTAACTAAACTAACGAAACTTGTATATTTCATCGTATTTCCCGTATCTTCCGTCCTTGTCTGACACATGGACGGCCACATTTGTCCGTCCTCTCTAATTTTCCAAATATAACGTAATTTCGGTCATTTTTGAGGAAAATAGTTAGAATATCCGTGGTTTATGGACGACCGCAAGATCGGAAGTGGCTACGCCCCTTCCTCCTCGCGTCTGTGCTTTATCATTTGAAACTGATTTTAATTGATTGTGCTCGTTGGAATTATTTTTATACCGTTTTGTATGTGGCGCTACAGCGCTTCAGCCGCTTCGCTGCACTTTTGCAGTTGCATATCATAATTGGCAGGAGTAATAATTGTAAACGCGGTTAATTCTCATCCTGCCATGTTTGCTTTATCATTTGAAAGTGATTTTAGTTGACTGTGCTGGTTGGAATTATTTTTAGCGTGTCTTGTATAGGGCGATGCATTATTTGCGGTATGTGGGGTACCGTGTTATGTAAAAATTGAATTATCGCTTTAATTATTCAATAAACTCGAAAAAATTTTATAATTTCGCTTGGTTTCAGCAGTAATAAATAAATAATATATTATAGAACCTCGTATAAGTGTTTTGGTAGCCTTATTATAGGTTTGTGCCAGCTTTACTGAGATAAATTGTTAAATGCCGTTCTATACCGACTTGCTCTGATAACTGTTAATCTAACTTGTCATTTCGACTGTACTCAATAAAATCCACATAAAATGTACGGAAATAAAAACCACCCCCAGAATCATTGTTCCAAAAATACGCTCTTATTATACTACTACCTCTCAGGTGGTACATTCGGATGCTCCTACCTGGTGAGTTCACGCCTGCATACCACTCGACTAGGGCTTGCCCTTCGGACACAAATATTGGTGCCATAAGACACAAAAAAACACATGAATAATTAATTGGGAACAGTTTTTATTATAAAAAATAATATTTTATTTATGTATAGACTATTTCTAGTAATAATTGCATGTTTTTTATTTCTTTACTTCATTATAACTGTATAAACTTTATATTCTATTGTTACAGACAACGTCTTGAATCGTTTTGGTGAGAGGACCGTGGGAAAAATTATGTTAGAGTACGTCAGTCCACCATGTGACCGATTTCACCCAATCCGCAAGCATTCGGCAATGCCTTTTTACTTGCTGTACTATAAAATATATAAATTTATTAAACCTTTTTAACATGGGGTATTAGTAGGTTACTGTTATTATTATATTTAACAACAAATATTAAAGGATTCTTTTTGAGATAATAATTGTTTCATTTTATGTATATGTATATGTATAACTAAGTGCAAGCATTCTGGTTCTCCTGCCCAAGGAGCACCTGGCCTTGGCCTTTGTACTCCATTTTGCTTGCACTCAACCAAATATGTCGGACTTAATCCCGGCCCTCTCCACAAAGTAGAGGAGCTGGTTCGGGTCGACATTCACAAAATCCTCAGGTTCTAATATAGCAGAACCCAAGTATTTCATTCTTTCCGTTGCGAATCTATCACATCTGCACAGAACATGCGCAGGTGTTTCCTCTTGTTCTCCACACCATCTGCATAGGTCATTTCTCGTTTTTCCCTTTTTGTGGAGATGACATCTAAATTTGCAGTATCCAGTTATGAGAGATATAACCTCTCTTGCCCTGGTTCTGCTCATTTTCCACAATTTAGCAGCCATGATATCTGCTTTTTGCCCTAAGAGTTCTTTGGTCCATCTACAACCGTCATAATATCGCCAGTTTTTGCCCTGAATTCTTTTCAATTTCTCATTTATATGTTTAATACCTTCCCCAAAGGGAATTCCGACTTGTTGTACTTCACCAAGTCCTTTAGCTCCATCCTTCGCTAGGATGTCTGCTATTTCGTTTCCTTTGAATCCCCGTCCAGGGATCCAAAAGAGTCTAACTTTGTTTTTCCTTCCGGCTAGTTCATTTAAGAGTCCTGAGGTTCTCTCCACTAGCCTCGACAAGCTGTCAGTGCTTTAATAGCTGCCTGACTGTCTGAGCATATGTTTATGCATTGTCCAGTTACATTCTTATTTATTAACACTTCTGCACATCTCCCGATGGCTAAAGTCTCTGCCTGGAAAACCGTGTTGTACTGCCCCAGAGAGCAGACATATCTGTCCGCCCTTCCGGGTCCACATTCTCCGGCTCCTACTCCAGTTATAGTTTTAGACCCATCAGTATACCATGTGCATCCGTTTCTTGGGCCCAAGCCCTTGTTCCAATCCTCTCTGTCCGGTATACAGATCCCAAATCTGTTGCCGAAGTTATAGAGAGAATTGCATCTATCCTGTGTCAATTTACAATTTTCTCCTGAAAGCAGAAAACTTTCTATCGTCCTGTGCCCTATGTTACCAGGTTTCCAGTAACCCAGGCATCTTAGTCTATGTGCTGTCCTAACTGCCGCTTCCACAATACTCAGCTTCAGGTCCTGAACCCCAAGTATCTCTGTGAGAGCGGCAGTAGGTGTACTCCTCAGTACCCGAAAAGCCCCCCTCAGGATTATCGCCTGGACATGCCCAAGCAACATTCCCGTGGTCCTTAGTTCCGTTCTCCTCCACCATACAACTGCTGAGTATGTCAATCTCGGCATCAGTATGGCAATATATAACCATTTTATTTTATCGGGTCCTAAGCCCCACTTAATGCCGAACGCGGACCTACAGTGCGCAAAGGTATTCACCACCTTTTTGCACTGATAGTCCACGTGCTTTCGCCAAGATAGCTTTCGATCCAGGATAACTCCCAGATATTTCACTTCATCCACAAAAGCTATCTTTCTATCATAAAATCTGATCTTTCTCAAATTCGTCAGTTTATACTTCCTGCTAAAGATCATGATATTAGTTTTGTCCGGATTGACTGTAAGAGATCTATTGTTTCATTTTACTGACAATAATTTATTAATTTATATAAAATTAGTATTTATATATGTATATGTATGTATGTGAGCCTGTATGGTGTATGTATATATGCATGTATGATAGCATGCATGGAGATGAAGATCCTGGACATCGAGTTTGATTTATTTTTGGATAAATTGTGTTTTGGATACAAATTACGGACGTTATGGTATTTTATTTACGGTTATTAAAAATTAATTTTTCACGTGTTGCCAAGATATGGTAAATAGAAAATAAAATAATTTTTTATTTAATAATGAAAATGTATTAAGTTTTTAAAAAGTTTTTGTATTATGTGATTAATTGTATTGAAATTATTTATATTAAAATTAAATACCGTTGGGTAAGTAACTAGAAAAGAAAACAATAACATGTTATATGAAGAAGGATTTATATGTATTTCTAATTTTGGGCGATTTGTGATATTGATAATGTTATGATATTAATTTGTGATGTCGATGAATGATGATTTCATATACCTTGATCAGGATAAAAGCTACACGGAAATAAATGGCATATGATTTATAACTAAATAAATATATGTGGTTATTTCTATTTAAAATAGAAACAAAATTTATCTATTTCAAAAATATTTTTATAGGAATGACAAATAAATTATTAGTGTTTATCATTTTGGAATAGTACATAAATGTGAATTAGAAAAAAATTTATGTGAAAACAAAATATATATGCATGTATCTGATTTGAAAATAATTTTTAGCTAAAACACCAAAATTTTTATTACTCGCAGATAAATGGTTAGTCAAGGTAAGCAATTCACTAGCGCTGCTACGTACGCGTATGTGGTAGCAAGTGTAAGTGGAATGTTTATGTTGTCACTTTTAACCTAATAAATGTTGTCAATTTTATACAAAAAATACAATAGACCTTGTTAATAAACGACATATGAAAAAATTCTTATTGATCAGTTTCTTTCAAATTTTTTTTAATTATTTTCCACATTAAATTATCAGAGTTCAATATATTTTGGTGCTTCTGTTCACATAGTGAATAAGGTTAGTTGGGGAGGCTTGAATGTATTCCGGAATGCTATTTTCACGCTTCTGGAACCTTGGACTGACGAGGTAGGAGCATCCGAAAGTGCCACCTGAGTGGTAGTAGTATAATCAGACCGTATATCTGGATGTTTCAGGGCGTGGTTTTTATTTCCGGATAACTTTTTCTACGGGGTGCTGTTGGGGAGGCTTGAAAGTATCTCGGAATGCTGTTTGCACATTTCTGTAACCTTGGAATCACCAGGTAGGTGCATTCGAATGTGCCACATGAGTGGTAGTGCCATGACGCCGTAACTTTGGGACAGTGTTTGAGGGGGTGGAATTTGCTTCCGGATGACTTTATCTATGGGGTTTTGTTGGGGAGGCTTAAGTGTATGCCAGAAAGGGGTTTGCACACTTATTTAGGCTTGGACTCACTCTGTAGGCCTCCGTACGTGCTATCAGAGACTTATTATTGTATTATTTTTGAGTTTTATGGGTGTATTTTACACCAATATTTATTAGTTTTTTTTGGTACAGAAATGGTTTTTATATGTCTGGATGTTATTTTGAGGTAGGAGACAGTCTCGGCATTATGTTAAAAAAATTTGTCGTGCCGAAAACGTTCTGTTCTTCAGCCACATAATTGTTGGACATGTTCAATATTATCTCATTCAAATTATGTCATTCATGTATGATACATTGCTGTTTTAAGTAAACAACATATGATTTGTTCTAAATATAAATAATTCTAAAAAGTAATTCATTTTTTAATAGAGCATTCACTAACAGTAATAATAGCAAAAAGAAAGCACTGTTCAAATCAGCTTGTCAATCAATCAATTCACCACAACTGCTGAGGATGCAGTTTTATAAATTGATAAATTTGTCGTCATGCAAAACTTGTTAATTTTAACAGATTAATTTTTCAATTACATAATGGAATAATTTTATTATTACAATATATGGGTTTAAATATTATTAAAAATAGAAAAAAAAATCTCAACATCTGTTACTCACGTGTAAATTATTCAGCTTATTTGTGTAATGCTTTCTCACTTTAAATTGAAATTATATAAATTTTTGAGATATGTTCAATGTAGAATAAATTAAGTAATTTAACAATTACATTTTGCTAGCTTTAAATAAACAAATTATTTCAATGTTAAAATTTTTATTGGGTTCGACATGAGACTTCAACGGGGAACTTTACCACAGGACATTGCCGCAAGAGTTAATCGCAGGACTTTACCACGGGATTTGACAACGGGACTTGGAATAAACAGCACATAAGATGAATTTACACGGAGAGAAAAGATTATTAAACATTACTACGCGGAAAAACAAGTATTCGCTTTGGTAGGTAAATTAGTTTTTCTACAAGGGGAAAAAAACGGCATAAAATCTATCGAAATATGGCATTAGTTTAACAATAGGTTATGATGCAGTTCTGCCAACATTGAAAGTACATATGACGCATAGTAATTTCAATGCGGCAGTACAATGTTGGAAAATTCTGTAAGGTGAACATAATGCACCATGTTGTTCTAACATGGTATACAATGTACACTTTATTTTGTTTTATTTATATCAATAAAGTGATAGCTGACAATCTGAATATTCATTTCAAATTTAACAGGAGAAAATAGAAGAAATAAAGTTTTAAAAAACCTTTAAGATTGAAATTCTTTTTAAATAACTGCTATTATGTGTTAATAAGTAGTAGATGCATTTTCATTTTTTAGGTTAGAGTCTAGAAAGTGCAATCTACTACATATTGGTACAATAAAATAAACAAATCTCTTTAATAAATGAATTAACTTTACCTTTAAAGCGACTTATTAATTCGACCATGCCAAATTCAATTAATTTATTTTCTACGATGTTTCACAAAAACTTTGCGCAAGCGCACACAATGAAAGGCTCGAAACACTGCACATATTATTTCAAATACTAATTAAAATTATATTTTATTTATATATTAGTTACTTTGAAGCTATTTCAAATTAACTAAACTTAATTGTGTATACAAATAGTTAAGTAGAAAAATACCTGATATTTTAATAACAACTATAATATAGATACCGTTTACATTTGTTCACAACATAAGCTTTACAAGCTCGCAATGTTGGATCAACATGGTATCGTCAACATTGTCTGACAACATAAGATCTATGCCTTTATTTTTTCCCATGTAGCAATTTTTAACTAATTAAGAATTTATTTTATTTGCAGAAAGACATAAAATGAAATTAATATTTAAATGTTACATAAACTGTATGGCCGATTCAACCATACACTTATCTATTAGGGACTGAACGTAACCTCAACATGTCAACGAAAACTACTTCGATTTCATTATGTTGAAGATTAGATAAATTTGTGTGGTTGATTCAGGCATAAAGTGTATGAAATTCAAGGAACTCGGTAGGTTATTTTTTATAAAATTGACTCACGTAAATGTGTAATTTCTATAATTATAATTTCTACTTATCCCAATAACAGCCAAATAATATATCTAATTTAAATTAATAAATAGAAATTTGGTAGTGCACTAAATATTTTTTTCCGTGTATTAAATTGGTCATGATCACTTGTAAAAATTGAAAATTTTCCAACTCAAGTTAGTAAAAGATGTCCCCATGTTGGCAACTATTGTCAGCTTTCGAACAATAATCGTCGACAAAGTAACAATTTCTTTTCTTGTAAACTTATCTTTAAACGTTATTTATAACACTGAGAAAAGTAATATAGTAATCCTGGTCCTTATATGTTCGTGTATAAAATAATGTTTGGCAATGTGACAAGGGGTGCCACAATTCTGATAATCAGTACTTGAAAAAGTGACACCGTTTACCAGACTCTCTGGTAATGTTCTTAACATTGGAGGATAGAGTCTCAAAATGCCAGAAAATATAGTAGTTTTTAATATTTTGTTTTCCTCAGTGTAATAGGAAAATTAATCGTAGGAAACCTTCTTAGGTGTAGTCACGGAATTAATCAATCAAAACTTTGGAGCGTGAGTTTGTCGCGGGACTTTACCACAGGAATTCATCCCAGGACTTTGCCGCGAGGTTTCGTCGCGGGATTTCGACGCCAGACTTCGTCACGTAGCTTTGCCGCAGAATTTTGACGAGGGACTTCTTCGTGTGACTTCGTGAGACATCGTCGTGGGACTTGGTGGTTATTTATATTCGGTTATAATTAATATTACTAATTTTCATTATTATTTTTACTATTTTGTTAAAACAAATATTTGGTAATACTTTTATTATACTTTTTTTGCACTATTTATTTGTAGAATATAAGTAACGAGTTTTAGAAAAGATAACTTATCTGTTGTGCAGATCACACTGAGAGAAAAGAATATTAAAAATTAAGAAACCAGGGATTACAAATTTTAACAAACTGAATTCTAATTTTTGGCAAACATTTTATTTTATGTTTTTTCCGTTGGATGTCGCTATTTATCAGTGTCGCTAACCCATTGCCTATGTTGTTCATAAACCAATTATTGAACAGTTTACTAAAATTTTATAAACAGATTGTTAAATTATATGAAATTGCATAGAATTACTATTTTTAATAAACTAAGTTAACAAATTTTAATGAACTAGTTTTCTATATAATGGTGTTCTGTAAGTATAATGCCAAAGTAGTAAACTTTTCATTAAAAATTGATATTTTTTTCTCTCCGTGCATCTACTGATAAGTAGACTGGTGAAGTTTGTAGTACTTTTCACCTAGTCTTGCAACAAATATTTTTATAATCACGTTTTTAAAATTATTAGCTGGAAAGTAACATTTTTTACTTCTCCAATTTATTGGAAAGCAATTTAAAATTTAAATAGGTCAAACTGTTGTGCAAGTCATCTACTGATAAGTAGATTGGTGAATATTGTGATAACCTTCACCTAGTCGTGAATAAGAAATTTACCAAATAATAATTTGAAAATCATTTGCTAGAACTGAACATTTCGTAAATTGAATATTATATTGTTCATATTATATAAATATAAATATAATACACGAATAAATTCCTGTAGAATATACAGGAAGAGACCTAGTAGTCGATTTGGTGCTCTCCAGGTTAATGAAGATGCCAGTTGATTGTTTCATGAACCATTTTATACTATACTAATATGTATAAAATGCACCAATAAATTCTTGTAGAATATGCAGGAAGAGACCTGGTGGTCAATCTGATGCGTTCCAGGGTAATCTGTTGTGTTGGCGCTAATGGTCAACAGCGGGTGCCGATTTGGCCAGGTTGGGATATTGGGTGATTGGGTATTGATCTCTTTTTTTTTTCTCAAATAAAACACGATCACTGGAATTCACAGATAAAAACTGAATTTATTCAATATAAAAATTTTTATGGTTATTAATTTGGTTATAAGGAAAACACACAAATCATTCAGTCACACAACCGAAACAATTATAATAATGTCAAGGTGAAAATGAAGAATTCGCGATATAATAAAAATCGTAGATACGCGTGGATAACTTTTCACACTGCAATCAGCGACCGTGCTGATGACGATCGCGGTGTACAATAATAATTAACGCGGGGGATAGTGAATTACACACGAGAGACGTACCGCGTGTTATGTTAATGAATAATAGTTACGTACTAAATTGGAGCGGGAGCGTGGTCCCTTTTATAGGGCAAATGTCGCTTTGTCAGGAAATTCGTGGGATCATATTGCAGATCTGTTTATTTTCAAGTTTAATCCAGTTCGCGACGCGAGCGGGTAACATGAGTCTGTTTATGTTTAGGCAAGAACATAAACCGCGAAAACTGGCATTTATGACATATTCCTGACAGTACGACATTTGTCCCGCGAGCGTCACTGTTCCACGAATAACAGTGCTGATTGTAGGGTCAGCACGTTATGTGGAAAAGTGACTCAATTTACTGATCGTAAAAAATTGGAAATATTATACTTGATTTATATCTTTCATGATCAACAAAGTAGGGAACAAAAAGTAAAAAAAAATCGGGGCTCGGAGCCGCCGAAACAGTTGCAGGAAAAAAATTCCCAGCAGGGTGTTTCTCCATGTATAGTATATACAACTTATGTGGAAGGGCATGTATTTTTAAAAAATAAACACGAAATATTTTTATTATAATTTGATTTAAAATTGACTTTTCAAATCATTTTTATTTCGCGACAGTGAATTTTTATTTCATGTTTTTAGCCTCTTCCAATAAAAATTGGTGGAAATTAGTCATTTATACCAATCAGGCAAAAATTTCTAATTTTATAATATCCGCCAATAATTTTATAATATTCGTCGACATTATCGATTTTAAAGAAGTTTTCTACATTACCGACCCCGCTCGAGTTGTCCAAAGCTTACGGCATCGCGTTAACAAATAAAAGAATCGCACAATTTTTTTATTAATATACTTTAAGTTTAAAAAAAATATATTTTCCGAAATAAGCGCTTACTTATTTATACTTTTGTTACAATTTACTTTTTCCATAATCTCGTTGCACCTTTGTTATTGTTCTATCCTAATAAATACCGCTTTGGTATGTTAATAAAGGTACCAAACGTTTACTTTTGTACACTGAGCATATGAGAGAAAGCATATTTTCATTTTTTTGGAGAAGAATGCAAATGTTCTATTCCAAACATTACGCATCGATATTTCCCTGTTTCTATTTTAGCACTAATGTTGTCAAATTAAACTGGACTCACCAAACAGCTTTCGATGAGACTGGATATACGTATTGTAGAAAAAAAAATTGTTTTTAACACCAGTATGATATTGTTTCAACATAAACATGCATATTTCGAGATTATACTTATTTCGAGAAATTCGATACATTTTTGTAGTCAAATTTACGAAAGGCGTTTTTATAGTGACTATCTAAATGCATGCATCAGGGTAAATTCTTTGTAAAGAATAAATGATTTGTTAGCAAAAGCGATCATAATCAAGTTTGTCGGTCAAGTGAATAATTGGTATGCGCTTTATAAATTTATGAATCATAAGTATTGGAAATTGAAGAGGGTTATGAAAAGAGAAAATTAATCAACCGCTTATCACCGGAAGAAACAAACTTTTCTTCACTCTTATTTCATAAAAGAACTTCACATATTTTACTCATAAAACTTTCCAAATTCTCTCAACATTCTCATGTTGAATTTTGAAAAATAATAAATTCCATTGCCAATCAATTAATTTTGTCATAACTAAAGCCATGTTGATTACTTACACTGAGAAAAAAGTATAGTGAAATAATGTTATACTTTCCATACAAAATTACTATACTTTATGTAAACATGGTCCTACCTCTGATTTATTGATAACACTGTCATACAATATGGTAATATTGCATGAATTATGCATTTTCGCATATTTAATAAAATTATTTCTTTTTTCAGTAGAATCTTTTCAACTTTTATAATCAAATAGTTTATTCCACGTACAATTAAAATTACCATACTATGCTGGTAATTTTGTATTTCCAAGATGACATTTACATTTAACTTATGTAATAATTTTTCACAGCATTCTGTAGAAAATATAAATACTTAGGTTATTTATTTTTTCTTTAATGCTATAACATTAAAAATTAAAATGTTAGGAGAATTGTTGTTAAAACAAATCACGTAATTTTTATCTCACTTATATCAAGGCATTGAAGGCTACTTTCTTAACCTACTGTATATTATTTTATTTATTTACATTAATTTTTAAGATGAAGTTACAACGGTGTTTGGGAAGTGTAATTAACGGTTGTTGATAATTTTCGTATTGTGAAACTTTCATTTATTAGTCACAAACAATTATTATTATGATCTACCTAAACCTATTAATAAGAACGCAGAAAACGCATGAACATACACACAAGCATAGACGAACAATTAACTTTAACTTAACGCAGATAACACATGTCATCTGTGTTGGAAACTTATATATATAATTCATCCACGAAAACGATAGACTTTTGGTTTCACAGTTTTCACATACGCCAAATAGCGATTAAATATTGTACTATATTTCAGTACATGAAATATCTTTACAAAGTACTGTGACGGGTGGCGACGGGCGCCGCCCGTCGGCCATCCGCCACTGTCGCGATTCCGAAGGGCCCCGAATTAGCGCGATTTATCGCGAGGCCGCGTGCGCTGCACATGGGCAGCGACGGGCGCGGCCATTGTGGATTGTGGTTTTGGTTGGCGCACGAGCGACAAGTCGCGGCCGTTCTTTTTTCGCTCGCGCGTTCTGTGTGTTGTCGAGTCGGGCTCAGGAGTT
>JABFPN010003250.1:0-18805 GCA_022817305.1 Leptoteleia sp. ZL-2020
CACACTGCAAATTTCAACAACATTAACATTAATTAAACGTTGAAACTTCGTTCTTCTGATTGATATGACATTAATTTGAGTGAAAAAAGGACGATAACAAAGATAGGTATGTATAATAATAAATGATATTTGAAAACGAAATATTTGAATTGTAAATGAAATGTTAATTACCCACGAATACGGATGACAAAAGCCAAACGCGCTTCCGCAGGGATGTAATAATTTCCCTTGTTTTTGGCTTGACGGATAAGCCTGATTTCATCGCGTTCCTTCTGGCGGTATTCCTTTTGGTAGGATTCCGCACGTTTGAAGATTTCCTTCCTCTTTTTGTATTTAGCTACCTTCAACTGAAATTTCATTGTTAATTAGTATATTAAAATTTATTTAATTATAATAATTAAATCCTCATTTATTCAATTTTAATGTTATTAAACAGGGAATTGAAATATTGAATCCAAACATTGATAAATGTCAAATTTTAAAATAGTTTTATTATTATTATTATATATATAATATACATTAAATCATAATTTTTAGTCGATTGCAAGGGTTACACAAATATAAATAAATTATTAATAATTTGCAAGGGTTTATTACCAAATATAAATAAATTATTAATAAAATAATCAATAAATTTGCATTTTAACATTTTCAATGTATTGAATTTAGTATTAATTATGAAACATTTAATCTATTAGAATGATTTTTGCAATCTCTTAAGAACACACCGTGTTTGAAAATAATTTTAAATAATAAATTATCTCATGTATTAAGATTTGTTGCTTGAAAATCCATTCAAACAAATAATACATTATCATTAGATATTCAAATGTGGCGCGCTTTATCTAATAACTGCAACTTCACGCCGAGCTTTACTTTTTAAGAAGGAATGTTATGTTTTGCATACAAATTTACAATTTATAATTCTCATTTTAAGTATATATTTTAATAAATACCTTTAGTTTTAATGCGGAACGTTTAAGCAAGGCGTCATTGCGGCGTTTTCTCTTTTTGAGAATTGATTCTGGAACTTGGGGCAGCTTTTTTGGCTGCTCTGGTTTCGCTCTAAATAAATGATACAAAAAATTAATAAAATATACGAATGATTAATTATCATCAAATTTACTATTCCCTTTAATTATATAATTATGTATTAATTATAATACATAACTTTATATAAAAATAATAATCGACTACAGGTTAGAGTACCTTTACTTTCGTAACCTCAAAATTCGGAAGCAAATTAAACCGCAACATTGTTAATTGCTTTTTTTAATTAAATACTTTTCTTTTTAAATTGAAGATTTAAAATCATTTGTAAAATATTACAATATGAAAACTATTGTAATTATATTTCAATTTGTATCATTTTAATCGTCACGCTGTCCCGTCAATATGTCATAATTACGTTGTAAGCTATGATATAAAATCCAAATTACAACAAATAAAACATTAATAACAACGTTTAATTGTCGCAAAATTCATTTCTTTTGCATATCCGAATTATTTTTATACTTATAATTCGATGTTTTTAGATAAAAAACGGGACGAATACTTACGTGCTTTCCATTTTTTCGAAAAAGAGTAATCCTCGGGCAATATTCCGATGGTTTTGGATAAGAGACAGCGTACTCTGTGAACAATTTCACGGAGTAGGAACGCTGAAATCAGGCGCGCAACATAACCGCGGGAAATTCAAATACAAGAATTCAACAAAATCAAATCGGAAAAAAATGGAAAAGGAATGTTAATAAGAATAATAAAATGTTGATTAATTATTAGCTTAATTAAATTTATCGACATTAACCAGATATTTGAATATCTAATACACTGTATTTTTGGCGGTAAATTTGATTGTCAAACTAAGCGGCGAGTAAACAATAAATAGAAGAATAAAGAATTTTAAAAATTTATCTTATTTATATATATGTATATATATAAAATAAATAATAATCCAAGAAAGTTGGCTTAATATTTTATTCCTTACCTAAATAAATAATTACCACCTTATCTTTTTACACTCAATTCTGACATTCCATAATTTTTATCCAATTAAT
This sequence comes from Leptoteleia sp. ZL-2020, assembly GCA_022817305.1. Lineage (NCBI taxonomy): Eukaryota > Metazoa > Arthropoda > Insecta > Hymenoptera > Scelionidae > Leptoteleia > Leptoteleia sp. ZL-2020. Next base: position 2,058 of record JABFPN010003250.1, read on the forward strand.
TTATTAAAATATTTCCATACTTTATATATTAATTCCTCAATAAATAAATTTAATTTTTTCCTCATCAAAAGGTCAATTTCACATTTAGGTCGGGTAACAATTAAGTACTTTACACAACCGGTAACATTGGCAGAAAAATCTGAATTTTATGTGAAATTTGGAGAACGTTTGGGTGCAATGTGCGCGCATTTATGGTTGATTTGAAAAGTAAGTCGAAAGGAGCATGAAATTTTATGGCCAGCTTCATTCGATTTTCCTTAACCTAACCGCTCGCACGAGGAAACAAGTGACGTTTGATTGTTATCGAATAATGTCTCAAAAGGCCCCATCAAAAGGTCCCCCCGATGAAGAGCATGCGAGAAAGGGCGCGGATTTGGATGGAAATGTGGTGGAATCAAATACCGAGACGAAAAAAAGGAAGTTTGACGGTGTGGAAAGGATCGAGAGGTTAAGTGATAAGGCAAAAGTTGAGGTCCAAGTGTTGGACACACCTGTCAAATCTGAGAGTGATCAAAAGGAATATAGGTGCATTATTTAATTATTATTATTATTATTATTATTGTTATTATTATTATTGGCGTGTCAAAAAATTATTATTGAACGTTCCACTATTGTTCCATCCAAAAACAAAGGAAAACAATAAATCTTTCAATTCACTGTTTAATAAACTTAAAATTGAATAAATAATGATTTAATTATTCGAGAAAAATAATATAAGTTTTTTGAAAATGAATGGAAATTTTTTTAGAAATATCGCTTTTATGAATTAAATTTATGGATAAACCTTTCGATTTCATTCTTAAAATGTTTATTAACATTTGTATTAATATTTACTATCTTAATATTATATATCTTTGTATTAATTGTATTTAATTTTATTCGTTTTTTTGTTGTTATATTGTTGTATTTATATCTTTGCATCATTGTATTTAATTACATTTCTTTATTGAAACTGGAACCAAAACCAAATAACGTGTTGTTGAAAAGCCTTTAATAATGTTCATTAATGTCTTTAGAGTTATTAAACTACCAAATGGATTAACGGCTCTTTTAATATCGGACACATCTGGAAACTTGGATGGTAATAAACAATTTTATATACAAAATAAGATTCGGGAAATTGAGACTTATTTTTGAGACGATATTTTCCCTCGTGGAAATGAATGATGAAAAACCCTGAAAAAAAAAACTGAAAAATGCTGAAAAGTTCCAATTTTAGCAGGTTTTCAGTGTTTTTCAGCAAATCATTTCCACTATGGTTAACACTGCATTAATATTTTTAAACATTTTTTTATTTATATTTCATTTTATTAAAGTTATCTGTTTGTAAAGTTCAAACACCAAAGCATGAGATAAAATACCCAATCATTGTCCTATCTTTCTTTTAGATGAAGTATATGGTAACGAAGAAGAAACTGAAAATGATTCCAACAACGAAAGCAGCAGTGCTGTTCTTGACAAAGAAGACGACAGCGAAGAAAGTGAAGAAAGTGACTGCGAAAGCGAGGAAGAAGAGGAAGTTAAGAAAAAAGATTCAGACAGTGAAAAATTGGTAACTAATATTATATATATACATATATATATAACGAATTAAGGTGGCAAAGAAAGCACAACATCTCAAAAACTATTTTTGTACTTTAAAAATGGAAAAATTTTAAACTTTTAGGCCGCCTGCTCGCTGACAATTAAAGTTGGAAGTTTCAGCGATCCGCCAGAAATACCTGGTCTAGCCCACTTTTTGGAACACATGGTTTTCATGGGCTCTGAAAAGTATCCCAAGGTATTTTTATTCGATTATATCTTCAATTAACTAATTGATTTACTCACCTTAAAAATAAAATGTATTGGTACCAACTTATTTCACTTCAACAGTGAATAAAGTACCATTTTAAACAAAAATATTTTTAGGTTGGCAGCCCTTCTTGTGTGACCAGGGTTACCAACTTAAAACCACTTTCTCCCCTTCCTTAAATAATATACAATTAATAATAATAATAATTTTTATAACACTGTTTGAATGGCGAATAAAATACCGTACTCAACGAGGATAAAAAAATGGTTTGAGGTTGGCAACCCTTCGCCTTTCGCCAGGGTTACCAACTTAAAACCACATTTTTTCCTTTGTTGAGTAATATACTATTACAGTAATAAATATAGATATATAAAGACGATTCGAGAATTAAATTCAATTCGATGATAATTCTTATAGGAGAACGAATTGGAGGCATATTTAAACAAGAAAGGAGGCCACGACAATGCGTGGACAGATTGTACCACTACCAATCTTTACTTTGAAGTACATGAAAAGTATCTGAAAGGCGGATTGGATCGTTTCTCTCAATTTTTCATAAAGCCGCTCATGATGAGGGACGCCATATCCAGAGAACGAGAAGCTGTCGACAGTGGTTTGTATTTTAATAGCTATTTGTGCTCAAGGAAATTTCATTTTCGTCAAAAGCACCATTTTTTTGAAACTCCCTAGGGAGGGAAATGGTGTTTCCTTCCCTTAGTGACGAAAAATCTCAATAATTGTGATTAAATTAACATTTCTGCATTTCATTTCGACTTATTAAATGTTTTTGATCAGAATTCCAACTGAATCGTTTGAACGATGACGCGAGGAAAGAAGAAATATTGTCGAAGCTGGCAAAGGAGAATCACCCAGTAAGGATATTTCGTTGGGGAAATCAAGTGTCCTTGAAGGACGGTGTTTCGGAAGATAAACTGTACGAAGAGTTACATAAATTTAGGAAAAGGCATTACAGCGCCAACAGAATGTCTCTCACTATTCAGGTAATATTAATATCGTACCTTAAAACCTTAAAAATTGAAAAAATAACGTATAGAAATTAATCAAATTGTATCAACAGGCGAGATTATCATTGGACGTATTACAAGATTTGGTTGTGGAACACTTTGTCGAAATTCCAAACAACAACTTGCCCCCGAATGACTTTTCCGAATTTATCGGTCCCGAAGCGTACTATTCACCGAGCTTTCACAAAATCATAAAGATTGAATCCGTCAAAGACATTCGTAAGGTAACTTCAAACAAGTTAATTATATTTTATTCGACTTAAAAATAAAATTTATTGGTAATCCTGTGGATTTCACTATCAAAATGAATAAAATATCGTACTAAACTCGAAAAAAAATGGACTCAGGTTGGTAGCCCTTCCTCCTTGGCCAGGGTTACCAACATAAAACTACTTTTCCTCGTCAAGTAATATACTACTACCAACATATTTCATTTTCACCGCGAATAAAATATCGTGCTCAACTCGAACAAAAGTGATTTCAGGTTGGTAGTCCTTCGTCTTTCGCCAGGGTTACCAACTTAAAACCACTTTTCTCTACTAAAGGTAATAATAAACATTTCAGATGCAATTTACATGGGTGTTACCACCATCGTTACACTTGTACAAGGTAAAGCCATTGTCTTACGTAACTTATATATTAGCCTACGAGGGCAGGGGCTCCTTGCTGAGTTACCTGAGGAAAAAGAAATGGTGCTTGGACTTGGTTTGCTATGACGCAAGTGACTTGTACGCGAACAACATGTACACCATGTTAATTATGTACGTGACATTAACGAAGGAAGGTTTCGAACGCGTTCAAGAGATCTGCGATGAAGTTTTCTCTTATATAAATTTGTTGAAGCAGGCTGGACCTCAAGAGAGGATTTTTCGAGAACTTCAACAAATCGAGGACATGTCATTTAGGTACAATAATTAATTAAATTGATTAAAAATGGTCATCTTACAAAAAAGATTATCCCATATCATATTCAACTGTTAATTTTGATTATATTTCTTTTCAGATTCCAAACAGAACAGAGTTCTCTGGATAATGTCGAACAATTAAGCGATAACATGCAGTATTTCGAACCGAAAGATTATATTCGAGGCGATTTACTTTACTTCGAGTATAATCCCGATGAATTGCGTAAATTTGTTGACGCGATTGATCCGTCAAAGGTCAATATTATGATCGAAAAGAAGTACTTCGAGGACGAGACGATCGATCAGGTCGAACCCTGGTTTGGAACGCGATACAAAGAGGTCGACATTCCGAAGGATTGGGTTGATAGGTGGCGAAAAATCGAACCAAAGCCGGATTACTTTCTCCCGGAGCCGAATATTTTCATTACCGAGGATTTCTCGTTGATTCCTTTGCCCGAAAATGTGCCCAAATATCCCAGCAAGGTTTACAGCGACGACAAATGCGAAGTATGGTTCAGGATGGATCCGAAATTTCGCTTGCCTGACGCTTGCATCCGAATAATGCTTATCACACCGCTGATTAATCAGTCGGCAGAAAAGTTAGTTTGAGTTGAAGATTAATATAATGCGAAATTAAAACGAGATTGAAATCATAATTTCATTGGATTTACCGATTTTTCATTCTGTTTTTTTTACTTTGACAGTTCTATCATGACCGATCTTTACGTCAAGACTATGAATTTTTTGCTCGCTGAAAAACTTTATCCCGCAACCGCCGCCAGATTGGCCTACAAATTCACGTACACGAAGAAAGGTTTAAAGCTCGAGTTTTTTGGTTTCAACGAAAAAATTCCGGTAAAGTATTAATATAGTTGCATACCTTATAATTTATATAGTTAATATGCTTTAATTGTTATTTACGATGTAGTTACGAATACAAAAATTCTAATTCCAATTCATTTTTTCAGTTACTTCTTAAAACTGTGATAGAATACATCAATTCGTTTTCCAGCATAGTGAAGGAAGACATCTACATGGTTATAAAAGAACGAGAAATCAGATGTTACTACAATCAATTTGTAAAACCAAAAAATTTGACCAAGTAATACCCCATTTTATATTTATGATTATTTCAATCTTGAATATCTGAAACGTTTATATTTTTATCGGCTTGTTACATGGACACTTTTTCATTTCAACATTTAGAGACACACGATTCAAGATTCTGCTGAAGACTAATTGGACACCTGTTGAGAAGTACGCAGCTATTCAAAACATTAGCTTCGATCAGTTTAAGAATTTTGTGAAAGAAATCACCGGCGAGTTGTACATGAAATTCCTTGCGCAAGGCAATTTGACGGAATCTTATGCCGTGGACCTGGCAAAGAGTTGCGTCGAATTGTTGAATTTCAAACCGTTGCCGAAGGAAAAGCAGCCTTACAGCGAGGTCGTCGAATTGCCACCGGGGGAAAGTTGCTGCAAAATCAAAAACATGGACATTAACGATAAAAATTCGATAGTAATGAATTATTATCAGTCCGGCGAAGCGACTTTAAAAGGAATTGCCATTATCGAATTGATTACGGTAAGTCAAATATGTTTGTCGCAAACGAAATATGCTTTTGCAACGAGTCCAGGGATCCTGTCCTGTTTAGAAGACGGAAAACTGCTGATTATAAACGAGAACGAAGAATTGCTAGTATCCAAGGAGATGTGGATGGAAACTAGCAAGTGTTTGGAAACTAGCAAGTTTGGAAACTAGCTGTTTTTAGACATGGATGGAAACTAGTCGCTTTCCACCTTAGGGCTGAAACTAGCAGGTTTGGAAACTAGCTGCTTTGGAAACTAGCTGGTTTGGAAACCAGCAGGTTTGGAAACCAGCTGTTTTTAAACCCGGAAGGAAACCAGTCGCTTTCCGTTCTAGAGCAACTTCACACTCGTTTATAATCGCTCTGTTCTTCTAATATTCTAATATATTACTATCCTATACGTTTGTCAAAATTTACATTAAATTCAACCAACGTATCTTTCAGATGATAATGGAAGAACCCCTTTTCAATCAACTGCGAACCAAGGAACAGCTTGGTTACGACGTGTACGTTATGTCCGGCGATACTTTCGGAGTTCTGAGCTTGGTAATAGCCGTCAATACTCAGGCCGACAAATTTACCACCACGACGGTGAACGAAAGGATCGAATCGTTTATCGAGGCGTTCAAAAAGGATTTAAGCGAGATGGAGCAGAAGGAGTTCGATAACATAAAGGATTCCCTGATTAAGTTGAAGCGCACTGCGGATAACGAATTGAAAGATGAATTTAAGAGAAATTGGGATGAAATTGAAGCAGACAAGTACGCGTTTGACCATAGGGAACAGGACATTGAGGTATTGAAGGATATAAGCTTGCAAGAAGTGATCGACTGGTTTAACGAGCACACGAAAGGTGGTGAAAATTACAAAAAGTTGAGCTTGCACACGATTGGCAGTAAGGCGGAGGATAAATCCGGTAAATCTTTAAGCTCACATATATCGAACTTTTTATTTTATTCCACTGCAGTTTATTTTCTTATAAGCATTTGGAATTTTAAAAAATCTGACCGTGTAATTTATCCGTCAATTATTTCAAGCATACTAGAATTGTGCTTGATTGCGATGCAAATAGTGCTTCTTTATTTTACAGAGAATACAGCTGATGAAGCAAAACAATGCGGTGTATACAATGTAAAATATATGCTTCCTACCGAAGAGGAGATGAGACTAACATCAAACGTCAGATACATCAATGATATCAATCAATTTAAAAATCCTTTGAAAATATTCCGGAAGGATATTAACCCCTACAAGAAGACTATGGAAAATTAAGGGAAATTTGTTAGATTTGTAGGTTTGTCGATTGTGGCGTCACAATCATGCGAAATGAAAGATGGAACAAATGTTGTTGTAATAAAATTTTTACAAAAAAAGTTTCCCCTATGCTATTCCATTATTTCCTCTAATTGTATCTTTTCAATTAAGAAACAATTCTGTCTATACAAGTGCGTCCTGTTTTAAGTTAAGAATAAATTCCATTATTCCAATATAAGTTGCCTTAGTTAACAATATCTATGAAAAATGTATTAATAATTATTATTAATGCCATAATTATTAATATTTAGTTATGTAAATTTTATGTAAATCTAACTTCTCATTAAACTGCTTCACGTGCAGGAATTGTTTACATGAAAAAAAGTGCCTTTGTGATTAAACTGAGTTTAATCATTAAACTGTATCTCTATCTCTTTTCGTTTGCTAGGTAAAATCAAAGACAGAGAGATAGTTCAATCATTAAACTTAATTTAATCATTCAGAATATAGGGGTACCAGATTTACCCCCCAAATAATCGACATTATCTTCGGAACTACCCTTTAATTTTAACTAATTCCAACTAATCGAGCCGAAATTCCAAGTACGAACAAAGCAAGAAGATACGCGCCTCCAAAGATAAAGAAGAACGAAAGCGCAAACGATGAAAACTCGGCCGGTCACGAACTCAAACCAGTAACAAATATGGCTCCGCCTAAAGAGGCATGTTCTAACCTCGGCATAGTGAGAAATTACACGAAATACGCGCAAAATTGGTGGAAAAGACACGCAACATGGGACGAACTGACGAGCCTGCTAACCGACCCCAAAAGGTTACCATTCGTCGCGTCCCTTTATCTCATCTTAGAAGTCATCATGAACGTCCTAATAATACAAAGAGTGCCGTACACGGAAATCGACTGGAAGGCTTACATGCAAGAAGTGGAGGGAGTTTTGAATGGTACTTACGACTATACCGATCTAAAAGGAGACACCGGACCCCTCGTTTACCCCGCTGGATTTGTCTACATCTACACCATACTCTATTATGTAACATCCCATGGAACCAACATCAAATTAGCCCAGTACATTTTCGCTATCCTACACATAATATTACTGATCTTGGTGTTTCGAATTTACTATAAGACCAGAAAGGTGCCACCCTACGCACTTATATTAATATGCTGCACGTCCTACAGGATACACTCGATATTTATACTGAGATTATTCAACGATCCCATAGCCATGATATTTTTCTACGCCAGCTTAAACGCTTTCATCAGCGAGAAATGGTATTTGGGGAGTGTTCTCTACAGCTTAGCCGTATCCATCAAGATGAACGTTTTGCTATTCGCACCGGCACTATTAATAGCGTATATAATGAATCTCGAGCGAGTCCAAGCGCTGGTACAATTGTCCGTTTGCGCATTGGTTCAAATTATTTTGGGACTGCCATTTTTGCTGGCCAATCCATGGGCGTACGTAAAGGGAGCGTTCAATTTGGGAAGGGTCTTCGAGTACAAGTGGACGGTAAATTGGCGATTTTTACCCGAGGATATTTTTCTTCACGGATACTTCCACGTGCTATTGCTGACCCTGCACGTTTTGGTGCTGCTTTATTTCGGAAGACACTGGATTTTGTATATGAAGTCCTATGGGGAACTGAAACATCTGGAAAAATGCTTGAAGCCTCAGTTGAAGGGTAGGAAGGAAAGGGTTGATATGAGTACTATGACGCAGCTGTTTGTCCTACCGTTCTTTGCCACGAATTTCATCGGCATGGTATTCAGCAGGTCGCTGCATTATCAATTTTATGTGTGGTATTATCATACGCTGCCTTATATCGCTTGGTACGCCGATAACAGAACTGTCACCAAGTTCGTTGTACTTGGGATCATTGAACTTTGTTGGAATACCTATCCGAGCACGATTGTCAGTAGTTTGAGTTTGCACTTTTGCCATGCAATATTGCTGTTCGGATTGTACAGGCACAAAGTTAAAAGTGAAAAAATACGCGGCACAATGAAGAAGTGAAGACTGCGATTTGGATTTAATATAGTACAGTGTGGCTGTTTTATTTTGAGACTGTAATATATTGTACTGTTGTCCATGTTTTTTTGTAAAATATTTACACCGAGTGTATAAAAGAATTGAATAAATATTTTTAACAACCGAAGGAAATGAAATTAATTGGCTGTACATCTAAAAAGTAATTATCATTATTTAAATAAGAATATAAAGATTAATTCATAATGGTTTAAATTATGGAATTCAATTTTATAACTAAATAATTAAATTTAATTAAATTTATCTATCTATTAAAATGATTTCCATAAAGATATTTATTTAAAGAAAATTAATATAACTCGAATAAAAATTAAATTTTCTTTAAAAAAATATAATGTTCGTTAAAAAGAACAAGTTCTATATCACAAAGTAATATATTTAAATAAATATATTACTTTGTAATTATAAAAAGGAAAAAAAGTAGTATTACACATCCCACTCAAAGTAATCAATAAATTCACTACCTTGTTTGAATTAAACTTTATTACCTTAAATTATCTTGAAAGTAAGAATAATAAAAGCGTAAACGATCGTTCCGGTTGAAATAAAAACGGACTCACTATGCTGTCAAATAATCAATATCTAAGAGAATCGTCTTGCAATTTTTATTAAACTTCTATCGATCTGAAAATCAACTATCAATAATTTACTTATCCCTTAATCAAATCAAAAACAATCACTTATAAATTACGTACAATAATTATACTCAATTATGCGGACAATAATAAAATAAATATTTAACAATGTTTATTACAGCGTTTAAGCAGCATTAAAATTATTAGTGTATGTAGATAAAACAATACAATTATAACGAAGTATGTACAAAGAAATAGATTTATAATAATTTGTAAATGTCGAACGTACACAAAGATCATTCAATTTCAATTCAATATTAGAATAAACCGCCTTCTTCGTTTCCAAACTGGGTTTATGCAAAAATCATTAAGAGTATTTATAATTTCATTAAAATCTTACGCAACAATTTCTATTTTTTTAATAGACTTAAAAAATTATGCGCTAATTACTTCATTACCAGTTACTTTCTATGACTATAATATTTCATTTGTAATAAGCTAGCGTTAAATATTGAATATCATTTTCATATAAGTGCCATTATTTACTTCTATCAATTGAGAAATCATTTTAATCGCCTAAAAAGTAAAATGTATTGGTAGCATGCAGGGCTACCAACATATTTTACTTTCACGACAAATAAAATATCGTACTCAACGAGGAAAAAAGTGGTTTTAAGTTGGTAACCCTGGCCAAAGGCGAAGGGTTACCAACTTAAAACCACTTTTTTCTCCCTCGTTGAGTAATATACTATTCTAACTCCGTTAAATACTCAACTAATGGCTCGTTACATTTCTCATTGAAATACCTTTATATATACTTAAATAAATATCCTTAATTGAATTAACATTTAAATGATCAAAGTATACATTGATACAAAAATAAAATTTGATCATAATAAATACATACATGTAACTTAATCTCATAACATATATATTACAAAATTAAATTAAATAATGAAATTATAAGCATCCCCCTCGGAATCTTAAATCATTACTAAATAATCATCGTAGTATTCGTTTTAAAAATTAATTTTGCTGCTTGATTAATTATAAGTCCAATTAGGCAATTTCTTTCCTTAATAAACGTCCTGAAACAATAAAATGTATTAGGCATGTCATCTTAATTGCACCTGTCTTTCTTTTTTAAATTGAAACATAATAATTCAACCAAAAGATACTTTGATGGCAATAAAATCATTAAAATGTAATTATTTTTCCAATCATTTGTCATCCTTGATTAAGCTGAAATAATTGTAAAATTAAATAGAAAAGAATTAATTTATGCAATAAACATTGTTACTCACATCTTTAGATTAATTTTTTTTTATTTTATGACATTATGTTTAATTCTTTATGACATTACAAATAAATACTTGGAAGGCATGGAAATATTACAAATTAAGGTAACTTAGAAAATTTAACGTAACTTTGTTTTAATTTTATTAATTTTTTTATTATATTTACAATTAAATATGCGTTACATTCGGATTTGTCATATAATTTTTGTTCTCTATTACAAGGAAAGTTACACACGTTTATATTTTAAAGAATTGGGTTGGTACGCGGAACATTGGTACTGGCAAATGATCGAAAATTACTTACCATACATGTAAAAGTGGATTTCATTTCTCTATTTTTTTATTTTTATTTTTTTTTTCATTAATAAGGAATTATAAAAAATGAATTAATTAACAAGATAAAAGTGCAATGAATACATAAGCATGTTTATTTAATTTTAATTTTCATGAACAGATTTCAGCTCTTTGATTTGCTTTATCAAATAAGCCTTCTCATCGTTAAATTGTTCATCTTCCGATCGATCGGTATGAAAGCGTGTTAAAAATTCAATTAATTTCTCCTGATTCCGTAACAAGATGTCCAAAATTGGTTTTGGTTTGTTTGGATTAGCAACAAATACCTGAAAATGCATTACACAAATTATATAGATAATAATTTAATTTAAATGTGATTTAAGGAAAAATAATTAATGATTTAAAAATCTAATATTTATATAAAAAAAAAACTATTTAATATGATAAGCATATAGATTTAAAGTTGATAAAATAAATTGCGAGAATATGAAATAATAATTTAATGAAAATTTTGGTAAATCGAAAATTATTCTATTTAACTTTTTATGGTTTTTTTTTTAAAGATTGATCCAACCCTTGTGGGAATTATTGATGAAAAATGCTGAAAAAACTGAAAAATGCCTGAAAAGTCCCAATTTTACCAAGTATTCAATATTTTTCAATATTTTTCAGCAATTTTCAGCAAATCATTTCCACTAGGAATTCAAAATTATGCCTTTTCAAATATCTCGAATACTCTAATTCTTTATTTCATAAAATTAACACAAACGATTGCCTTTTACTTAAGAAATCAAAATATTTAAGTGTACTTTTATTGTGGTGTATATAGCCATATATAGTCATTTATGCAGGTCAGTTTTATACCCTACATTTCATAAATTTTAATTCCATTTGATTTACAACTGTAAGTATATTACGAATTACCAGTATAGTTACATTTTCTAAAAGTATTTACTGTGCTAATAAAATGAAACGAAAGTAAATACATATGTATCTCCGAGATTACGAAAAATTGTCGTAAATGAAGAAAGAGTTACAATTCAACTTCGTCATTTCACTTTCATTGGCAAATATTTACTTACTTTGAACACATGGAAGGCTTCGAATTGTATATTTCGTGATTTCTCTTTCAACATATTCATCATCAATTTTAAATTATCAGGATTTGAAATATAACGAGTCATAACCTGCGGGGAAAAAAGTGATATTTAAATAAACGATGAAAATTAAATGATAAAATTTGTTTTTACTAAAGTTTTAATAATTTTTTTAGCTAAATTTTAATACTAACAGTGAAATTATGCCTGTCGAGGAGCAATTCCCCTAACAGTTTTAAGCTTTGCCGGCGAGTAACATAATTTTCCGAGTTTAATAACTTTTGGTAATGAGAAAAAACTTTATCGTAATTGACTTCTAGAAATTCTGCGCTAAGAATTTTGTGCCTTGTGAGCAGCTCCTGCAATTGTAAAAATATGATCGTTATTTTAATTATTTGTCAAAATTAATGGTGATGGGTATTATACTTATATATAAGTATATTTATAGTGAAAGAATATGAAATGGTATACCTTAAATGTAGAAAAAGCATCTGAAGCAATGTCAAATGTCGAAACTTCAACGTATCTGAAGAAATTGTAAAAATCATCCGAATATATCATTATTTTAGCTAGTGCTTCGTATCGGGCACATTCTCGTAGCATTGTACCACAGTTCAGTGCGATATCTTGATGTTCGTAACTGTAAAATATTCCAAGAATTATGTTTACTTCAATAATTCAGTTATATATCTTTTTTATTGCAATTTCTATGTAAAATATGAGTAATTTTTCCTGTAATATTTTATTTCTACCAATTATTATTATTATTAATTTACAAATTTGTATTTTTTATAGTAATAACATATTAAATGATATAACTTTAGTTAATTTTTGTTAATGTTTCATTTTAAAAATGATTGAGAGGATTTATCAGTAACCATACTTAAAACCTAATTAAAACGATGAATTTGTAGATAAATTTAAATAAAATACTTACCCGGCGATTAGTGTAAATAATATTTCTTGTTTCGTACATATATATTCAACTGTGGGTGACCTTGTTCCGATTTGTCGTCTTAAAATATTGTTAAATACCTGAGCGACATCTTTTTTACCCTGAAACATTAAGAAGAATGTTAATAATTGAGAAAAAAAGTAATATTTCTTTTACGTAACTAGATTAAAAATGTTTGTTTTACTATATAAAGTAATTAAATATATCAAAATTTAGTATACTGTTAGGTTTTCTTATTTTAAATTTTCCATTTAAGTAATATTCAATGAGAAAATTGGTCTTGATAAATTAAAAATTAATGACAATTAATGCTGTGTATAAAATTATACTTTACATACTTATATATAATTTATTTACAGTAAATTATAATATATTAAATGGAAATTAAACATATTATCATTTGACATTAAGTTATTTGAAAATTTTTTAATTTTTTTATAACAAAATTTCATTTAGAGCAATAAAAGTTTAATTCATTTACAATTTGCAATGATTTTTGCAAATTTGTATCATTCTTCAGTTCCATAAAATTAAAATATAAACTTATTTATTTCTAATTAAAAATATTGCTTTAACTTTCTTTTGCAATATATTACATCAAATTTATTTTACATTATATACACTGAGAAAAAAGATATATCACAAATTACTACTTTTTATATCAATTTAAGGATATATCGGAAAAGTAATTATTTCTACTGTTAATAATAGTAAAATCTAAAAGTCACATAGTAAATTTTATTATAAAATTATTACAACTTGCTTTGATAATTATCACTTTTACTATTTCTAATAATAAAATTTTCCACTCTTCAAAGATATCCCTCAAATTGATATAAATTATTTTTAATTTTACTATTATAATTTTCTCAGTGTATTTATCTCAACGATTTTTTCCTGGTGAAATCCATTTTCACAATTTTTCCCGCAACGTTCGAACAAAAGTGTACTCGCATTTTCACATTTCATATCAACTTTCATTATTTAATTATCCCAATTATCTCAATGCGAGTCAGACCTACAAACACGTCGAAACTCTGTAAATAAATTCTCGAAATCAGCAAAAACGTTACCTCAAAATCTATCCGACTGAGATTTTGCACGAGAAGAAGCAGAAGGTTACTATTATACAATTCTTGCGCCAATTGAGCCACAACTATGTCCGCCTGTGGCTCCGATTCCGCCGTCCCATAAAGCATGTTTTTTATGTGAACTAAATTTTTACTAACATCCTCCTGCGCCTGCGAAACGTCAAATTTCATTAAATAGGTTGACAAAAAGTAAATAATTACAATAAAATAGATAAGTCAATGGTTTATTTTAAAAAAAATTCCTTAAATTACTGTGACTTATTGTCAGATTTCAAATGATTACGGAGGAAAGTAATAAAATTTGTCTACTCACTTTTTCGACTTTCTTTTCCCCTCGCTCCAAGGCGTTCACCGCCTCCTTTAAGGCTTTTACAATTTCAGCCGGGCTCTTTTGAGATTTCCCAAACAGAGGCATTATACTTTAGGAAGAATTAACCTTCGTGGACAATAAAACAGACGAAATGACACATTTATAATTCGATCATCGGTAAACAAGGGTACGATTATGTTGTAAATTTGTGACCAAAGAGATAGGTACGATAAATTTTACGGAGCATTATGCTAATTTAATGTAAAGAAACAAATATTATATAAGCCCCTCTGGTGTGACGTAAAAAAAAAATTATTAGGTAAATATTAACATAAATGTCAAATCGATTAATCAATTTGTTTCAAATTTATTGGATATTTAAATGTATTTATTAATGAAAATAAAGAAGGTTTGTCTTATTTATTGTTTAAAAATGGATATAAAACTGGTTATAATATATATATATGTATGCCAGTATGACATAAAATTAAAAACATTTAAAAACATCAATTCCAAGCAATGTCAAAGTGTTTAATTGTCACATCCAAAGGACGAAAACGAAACTGTCAATATCAGGAAACAAAAATTCTTGCATTTCAAGCACTTTTGCATGACAATAAAACTTGGCGCGACAAAAGAAACTCACCTGGTTGAAAAGGCATTAAAAAGTGTATAAATTAAATGACAAATACATTACTTTAACGAACGAAGAATCGTCAGGAATAGATTATATTTTGTTTCAACGCGAGATAATTAAAAGGAAACGATCAATTTGCAATACTTAAATATATATACGCATGTTAATATATATATAAACGAGAAACTCATATATCTGTATATTGCCACAACACTAATTACGATACCAGATAAAACTCCGAGCGTCATTTATATATCAGTCGCTATATAAAATAACGTTACACTAAACTGAATTTAATGCATCGCTTTATCTTAAAATAGGAATAAAAATCCAATTAAAGTAACCGAACAAATATAAATGACGCACAAATTAATCATGAACTTTTTTGTTATTATAATTTATGAATACCTGCTGAAAGTTTAAATGGGGAAAAACAAAAAAAAAAACTAAACAAAAAACAGTAAAATAAAAATTATTTTACCATTCAACTGGTAGCAATTATATTTTCATTTATGATTAATTAATGAAAAAAAAAAATTAACAATAAAAAAAAAAGACATTAAAAGTATACAAAAGGTGCTTTTGCTCGCCCAAGTTTTATTTTCATACCCGTGCCCGTCTATTATTAAACATTTTGACACCGATATTCATAATTGATTCTCCAATTTCAATTTCAATCTCGTGGGATAAACGATCCCTCGATCCCACCGAATAATACAACTTCCCGGCGACTTTAAAATGCGAAAATGATAAAAAGAATCCAAAAAATGAGTAATGCTGAGAAATATTATCGCACATTTTCCGCATTGCATTCCTCGGTGTAACCGTGTAATGTTATTTTTCGCGCGACGCATTAATTGTTAACGTTATCTGGCAGTTTATCGTTGCAAAAGTTAAATGCAAAAGGGGGGGGTGGGTGGGGGGAGAAGGAGGGAAATGTGTGTGTCAAAACTTGGTAAAAATTAATAACAAGTTCCGACTTGAAAAATATTTTAAATTAAAAAAAAGATGCGCTTGTAAAAAGGTTTGTTTAAAGGAAAGTAATAATAGTAAACAAAATCAGCTGTTCTGCTTTAATTTAAACGTTTTTTCAAGTTGAAAAGTGCCACAACAGGTGAAATGTAACTCGGAATAAACATAACCTCCTTTATAATACATATCTTTAAATATATTGGAAAATAGAAATTAATTCGAGTAAAAGGCAACGTATGTCAACAGTCGAAGTTTAAATTTATTTAAATTAGTGTTTATATACTCCAACTTTTGTATAAAAAAATGACTTATAAAAATAAATTTCCGATAATTACAATACACAAAAACTAATTTAAAAACATTTACATTTCTTCAACTATTAACCTACCTAAGATTTTTCCAAAAATTAAATTACCTTTTACAATATTATTCAATATATAACAATTAAAGAGGTTATGTTCATCCCGAATTTGCCCAACAATCGACACTTCGCCCGAGAACTCGCACAAAAAACCCAAACAATAACATTTCAACCGCTAACAATTTATTAAATTACAAAAAAGAAAAGAAAAAAAAAAGGGATGCACTTACACGAACCGATATCACTCTGTCCCCTTTTAATTCGAGTAATCGTACGAATTGGAGCACGCCTTAACAAGAAACAACGGCGAGCAAAACGTCTTTAAAAAGTCCCTCGGCCCCGCGTATGTCTATGTACATAAAAAAAAAGGGAAAAAGTACACGCGCAATATTTTCAACAACGCGATAACGAATCAACGGAAATTGGCACACATAAACAATCGCTAAATGCGCGGCTCGTACGTGAAACGCGCGTCCGATATACGCGACACATTATATATATATATATATACATATATACATATATACA
>JABFPN010003251.1:0-18801 GCA_022817305.1 Leptoteleia sp. ZL-2020
ATTTTTATTATACTGTACCATAACCACTTGTACAATATTGATAATCTCTTTTAAAATGTATTTTAAATATCACAAGAATTGTAATTTGTCCCCATTTTTACATTTAGTATAATAATTTTTATCCCAAATTTTTACTCAGTGTATGTCATAAAATTTGTATTACAATTTTTCAATACCCTAGTAAAAATCAAACATATATGGAAATATGTTTTTTCTTAATACTTTTATGGCCATATATGGATGCACATGGTCAATATATGCCAATAATTGATATAATATTCTAGCCATATATGTATTTAATAATTTCCTTATATGGAAGTCAATTATTGGCATATATCAACCATATATGAATTAAGAAAAAACGTATATATACACTGAGAAAAATAATATAGTAATCCTGGACTCTATGTGTTCCTGTATAAAATAATGATCGGTAATGTAACAAGGAGTACTAGAGTTCTCATAATTATTAGTTGAAAAAGTGACACCGTTTACCAGATTGTCTGGTAATGTTCTTATTAACATTAGAACATAGAGCCTCAGCATGCCAGAAAAGTACATTACATCACAATTGGTGCAAAGTAGACAATTACAAACCGAAGGCAACATTTTTTACCGATTCTCAGTTACTTTATTTCTTAGCGCAGTGAAATTAACATCGGATTAAATGAATTTTGAACAAATCAGCGTAACTAGCACTAATGTAATTTCCCTATACTGGTCAAGTGTTGACGTTAGAAATAGCGCGTCGATAAAACAATTTAAAAATTACTATACGAGTGTGAATTTGAAATTTTTTTACTGCTACTTTGTACACTAAAATGCCAATAGTAAATTTGGCATTTTTAATGGATTTATATAACAAAAGTGATATTGTTACATCAACTGAGCAGTCTGGTCACATTCTTTAGGCGGAGCCTATGAAACAATCCGATTATTATTTCGTGCGCGGACTGTCTAATACTGGGGATTGAAGCGAATATTTTCGTCTTACGTTGACACTTTTGAAAGCTCATAAAAGCTCCGACCAAAGAAAATTTACGTGTTTTGCAGTATTATTTTTCTTGCACATTACTTTATAGTTTATTATTCAGGCACTTCAATTTTCATGCAATATATATATGTATATAATAAAAAGAATATAATTGAAACGCATAATTTCTGCATATTTTACGTTCTATATAATTTTGTTAAAAAAAAGTCGAAGCAAAATTCAGTTCACATTCCTTAAAAGCTATTTGCGAATCTTTGAAATTTCTCAATATCATCTGGAAATATACCTAGATTTATTTGATTTCATTATTCTTTACAAAAGTACGCACGCTTGATCTAATCGTCATCAAGTAAAATCATATCAATTAGAAATTTTATTGAATTTAAAGCTTTATCTATCAAATATATAATCAAATAGACATCAAAATAATTGACAGGTCTAGTTTGGTTAGATCGTGTTGTTATACCAAAACTGGTGTAATTTTGTTAAAATGTAGACAATGTCATGAAATTATATAATTACAGATACATTTTTAAATGTAATTGAACCTTTGAACTTCTTCTCCTCAGTTCAAATATAATACATTATGTAACAAGGGATGCAAAGTTTAAAGTTACAATTTAAAATGAAATTAAAAGCAAATATATAAAATTCATGCACACGTGCAATAAATGGTGATTTCAATTGGATAAATTGGAGTCTGTACCAAATCTCTTTGTAGCCACCTGTAGAGCTGAACGATGAAGTCGATATTCAGTCTCTCTTACATAGAAGAAGCCACACAAACCCGTGTACTTATGTGTGTATATATACACATATATATATATATATATATATATATATCCGTGTGTGTATGTGTGTATGTACATACACATGTACACATATAAGTACATACAGGTATATTTAGCGAAATTCCGAGACAAGGAACCAGAAATTCACTTGTTGATTTTAGACACGAAAGTGATAAAGTATGTTGGCATGGAACAACTTGTTGCTAGTTTAAAGTTAAAGTTGAAATGTGACAAACGTCAGCGACTTCTTCGAATTACAATTGAGAATAAAGAAACGGCTAAATAAAGTTTCCCCGTTAGGGCGAAAACTGTTTCGTTTAATGCAACCAATTTAGAGTTTAATGTTTTAATGACCTAAAAGCAAAGCGGTTCTTCACCCTGGCGATCCACTTTTCTGAATACATTTCTTTTATGAATAGCTTTTCCACCATTTTCCATTGACATTAGCATTTTGATTATCATGCAGATTAATAATTGAAGAATTGAAACATTAGACTTCAGAGAATGAGAAGGAGAAAATGACAAAGTTTATACGTTGTTTATTCCATTGTTTGTAGATATAATATTGGAAGCAGTGTAAATGCAACCTCCTGGGAGCAGTTCCTCATTGAGGTTTATGGTCTTGACGATCTTGACTTGTTTAAGTAAAATATGATAAAAAAAAATTAAGATTTATCTATAAACAATTGATAAATAATATTAATGTATCATTTTTTATTAGCCATGGTAGATTTCTCTTGAAAATTGACTGCAACATTTTAAAGCGGTTGTCCTGATATTTAATTTCGTTATGCATTGTTTTTCAACGTTTCTTCTTTTTTCTTTGAAAATATAGTTGACTCCTCGATCCCTAGAGCAACGGCACGGAATAAAATTTAAAAATGTCAAGCGTATTAAATTTATATTTTTTATCGTTTTATTCATTGTATATAGGATACTAATTCAAAAAAGAAAGATGCCACGAATGAAAAATTGACAAAAATATCTTTTAATCAACTAAATAGGCAATCGAGTGACCCGTACTATTAGCCCTTGGCGGCAAAAATTTTATACAATAAGGAACGCATTTGGATGGACGAACATTTTGGACACTGTCCCTGTGGGACGAGCGCTTTGCCATAATTTTTCACCGTGTAGAATGAATAGTAACTTTGAATCAATGTAAGAAAATAAAAGTTATTCCGATTGATGTAATAAAAATGATAAAATACCTGGTTAACTTGATAATCTTTTTTAAATATCGGCATCTTTAAACTGTGCAGCCATATCTCCATATTATATTATTTTGTATATCATTATAAAAAGTAACAAACTAAGCTCTATAAAGTAAGTAACAATTTTAGTTCACTACCATTATATGCTTATGAGTTGGACACACAACTTAAAATGACTTTCAATATTTATTGCCATAGCAACAAGACAATCTAAACAATTTTTTTTTTTTTTTTTAAACAAAAGAATAAGAAAAAGAATTGACCTTTCGAATTAAAAACAGATATACAATACTATAAATCAAATTGTTTCGTTGCTTAGAACAATACTTTTCCATTAATGCAAACGTGAACAAAATCCTTCGTCTCTAAATTTCCTCTCTAAGAAGTATTATCTCAACAAAAGAACTGTCTTAATGGGCCAAAGTACCCAGTTTAATTGAAAATACTGATGTGCGTGCTAAATGATCAATAAGCATGTGAATCAATAATGATTTTCAATATTTATGGTCGATGGCCCGAAAGTTAAATGGTCGGTAGAGTCGACATTGGATTTCATTAACTCGAGAGGACCTCGTTTCGTTGAAGCAGCGCGAGCATGGGGTAGGTTCGAACTGCGAATGCTCGATGAAATCGCCAAGTTTCTTCATTGTGCACCGTCAACCGCTATCACTCGGACTGTTCTATTTCGTATCTTCGTACTATGGAAGCTGTCGGTGCCAGATGCGCCTCTCAACCCAGCCCTACCGTCTATAATTAATTCCAAAGCGCTTTTTCTTAAACCAAGAGCCGTACTACTTACTTTTAGTTATTGATACTGTCTTTCATTTCACTACTGTTTGTCTTTTTACATGCGTTTTGCAATGTCGGTCAATGTACCGTCCAAAATAGTGTACTGAAATAAGAACAAGTGTTGAATTATTCCAAATTTTAAACAACAGTACACGCAAAAAAATGAAACTGTTAATTTTCCAATAAAAAATTGGATGCAAACCCCAAAAGACAATTTATGAATAAATACTTTACTTTGGCACTTATTTCATTTTCATTTTATCATAAGTGTGTTCATAAATTGCCTTCTGGGGTTCGTATTTATTATGGTAAAATTAACTCATTCATTTTTCTGCGTGTATGGTAAAATTTCTCTCATAGAGATGTAATATAAACGAGATATTGCATATATGCAATGAAATTGTGACGCATTATATATCTGTGCAAAATTATCTTTCTTATAGTTTTCAAATTATTAGCAATTTCCAATTATTACAAAATACGAGTAAAATAGTTGACATGTAATTAAATATTCTTATATCTAATTCTTTAACGTAATACGTGAAACAGGAATTACAAGAGAAATCACTTACCTGGTAAATTACTGAAAGAACTTGCAGATATACTTTTATAAAATAAAACTTATCTCCTTCAAGCGGCGAGTAGTTGTCTGCGCACATCGCTCATGGTACTTTCCACTTTTAATCTTCAGTTGATTTTGCTAAAACCATTTCTGCTGTTAAGAAGAGCATATAATGATAAACAAAATATATTTATTACACGCAAGTAAAAATATTGTAACTTGGGTGTTGTACAATTACTTTAGAATAAATTAGTTTATAAGAGTAATATTTTAAAGCTTCTTGATTTGCATCTTTGTTGAACAATTTTTAAAATTGTATTAGACTTTTCATAAATTTTATAAGCCGGAAAAGTAAAACTAAACATGCACATATATTCTACATATATTAGGCATAAATCATCTGTATACTTGCACTGTTAAATTTCAAAGTTGATTTCACCTGGTCTTAATGTTGCATCAAAGTTAACTTTTTTTAAATAATAATAACTTATTTTTGGCTTTCTTCTAAAGTAATTATGCGCTTCACTGAATGTGAGACATTATTTCTTATAAGGTACTTGTTTTCTATACATTAGTTCCTACGTAAAATCCTACTTGTTATTAAATCTATTCATATTCGAAAAAAATAATACTGCAATAAAAACTTGTGGCTCATCATTTTAATATCTTGTATGAAATATGTTTGGTAATTTTACATATTTTATCACATTTTTAATATCACATTTTTTATATCATTTTTTTTTCTCTGTCTAAAAGCTTTCTATTTTCAATTATACATATATATTTATAATTACACTTATTCAATTAATTAACATGAACATGAAGTAAGTGTGAATGGAAGTTCCGTTTTTCAGACGTGACTGTCGATAGCTAAGGCAATTGAGTCCAAAATCTCGTATAAGATGCTGTTCTAACGACTGAAGTAAGCAACTTCTTCTAAACGTGTATCTTTTTCATTGTAGCTAATACATAATATATTTCATTCTTCTTGTTCTTTTGGTAGCTGTGTGAATAGTATGTAGATTGTATAATTATGTGATGGTCAAATTAGAAAATATGCTTCGACTAAGATTCTTTATTATTTTTTGAAAATTCAGTTAATTTTATATACATATAAATATTATTGGAGTTGGAATTTTTTTTAAAAAATATTGCTTTGCAATAATAACTTGCAAGAAACCCTTGGGAATTACACTTAGAAAAAATTTATGCTAAAAATCACGAAAAGATAAAAAATATCTTTTAATTTTTAAATGAAGATTAAATATGTCTTTTTGTCCCTCATAAGAGATAGCTCAAGATATATTATCAAGATTATTTTAAAAATGTCAACAATTTTATACTATCCTTTTTTTTACATGTACTTTGATATACAGAATATTTTACTATTATTAATACTGTGTCCCAATAATAAATATGAACCAATATATTTGCAACAAAAATTTGCTCATTTTAAATCAGTTATTTATTATTCGATATATTAAGTTAATGCAAATATAAATATATTATCGTTCTTAATTAATATTTTATTCGAGTTTCTTTTTTATTATTTTTGTTATAAATTATATAAAAATCAGTAATAGTATTATACATATATTAAAAATATTTTTTAAAATCATTAGATATATATAATAATGATTGAAATTATACGTCGGAAGTTAATTAACAGTGCTCAAAACAGTAAAAAAAGATACAGCTGCTGATATCATCTGAAAGTTTATATTGTTGTATTATTATATTAAAATTTATCAATCAAATTTATAGCTATATAATTATTCTTACAGATGCAAAATTTTCTAATGAAAGAAAGAATAATTTTCCAGCAGTTAATCGTACAGGACGATGTGCCATTTTTATAACGAATGACAGTAATTTCCTTGGCTTTGATGAAAATATATACCAAGGAGAATACCACACAGCATTAGATATTTCAGAACTCTATAAATTCAAAAAAATTTGTGTGAATATTTAATTATACGTGAAAGAAAAAAGGATAGTGTTAATTATATTAAGAGCAATTTATCAAAGTCGCCTTAATCAATTTTACTTACATATGTAACAAGAAGATCTGGGGGCCAGTTGTATACAAATAATTGCATTATTAAAATCGCGATTTGAAATGCATACGTCAGCTTTGCTGGATCATTCTGATTAAAAAAAATCTTTTGTTACATTATCAAATCTAGATATATACATAATATGTAGGTATCAATTGAAAATCTTCTTTTAAATTCGAAACGAAGATATAGAAAGGTCTTATTTGTACCACTTGTTACATAATATATTATTTTAACACTAGAGTCACTCAGATAAATAATAGCCGTATCAATTACTCATATCGAAAATAATCTAGCAACACGTCAACAAGTTCCCATATTACACTGAGAAAAATATGATAGAATAAAGTAGGATTTGTGCATAAGGCACCCGCTTGTGTTTTGTGAGACATTTTATGAACAGTGATGTTAAGAAAGTACTATCACTGTTGGTAAAATGGCTCACAATGATAGGACAAAGCACGAGCGCGGCTGCCTTATGCATTCAGTTTACTAATACAAATCGTACTTTATTCTATCATATTTCTCTCAGCATTAGCTGTTTATTAGTATATCTGCTGAAAAGAATTTACTTATAAATAAATAACAGAAATGTGGGACTTTCTTAAGTCTATTTAATAAATGTAATTAGATACAGTTCATTACTAAAATATAAGTTGTAATATTTGTTAACTTAGTTAAAATATTAAAATTACATTATAATAGTTATAATAATTGCTCATGTAGAAAAATATATTTTTTAACATTTATTAAGTATGAATAACTGTTAAGAATCCCCTTTTTCCGGTGTATCATAATAAATGATTTACTTGAAGAAGATGAATAACTTTTCTCGACGTACATGTACTTACACTAGTTATTTTAAATCCCATGAGAGACAAGTTATAAGTTGTTCCTATAAGACCCGTTAGAAATATAAAATTTGTCAACTTTTCTATTTCATTACACAATCTGTCACAGTCAATGGAATTAAACGAAATTAAACGTGTGAACAATGAAAAAAGCATGCATCTCATCTCATTAATATAAAAATAAAATGTATAAATTCAAGAATACATCATAAGACAATTAAAAGTCAAATTATTAACTTACATCAATATATCCTGATGATATTTTATACAGGATGCAATCATCTTCAACGTTTCCCTTTCATTAACTGAATTTTTGTAATTTACATCCGCACATGTCTGACCATCTGTTACAGTTAAATAAACTATATTACTCTTCTCTTGTCCGTACATATTCCAGAAGCAAGTGATTCTTTCATGAATCACCGTAAAATGACCACAAGTTATCATAACAAGGAACATGCCAGTCGTATCACAAGCAACGCATGTAAATCCAATATTCACAATCGAAACCATCTGTATCGCATACGTAATTTCATAAAAAGGTGTCTCCGACACTTGAAGCAAAAACGCGTACGGTAAATGTCTAGTACTGGTCTGATTGTTTGCATCGAGAGTTTCGGGCTGTAAAATGAAAGCTATCGCGTAAGACAGAATTGTAAAAGCGCAAAAGCTCATATACGTCATTGTTATCCATTGGGATTTGTTTAAGAAAAAATGTATCTTCCTTTTCTCTTCCGATGACAAAGCTGACCACAAATTTCCGTACTCTTGCAACATTGCCATAATTTTGGCCCTAGACCAAAGTAACAGAGAAAAGCGACATTGACCACTGACAAACGACATGACGAGTGAAAGGTACGCGGTGGCTGCTTCAAGATTATCCATATATAATATGAAAATAAGTGTGTAAGTTACGCTGTATAAAGATAAACTGAGAAACGAAAATGTCGCTAATATGTTACTGATCATTGTAGGCGCCATTCGAGCATCTAATAAAATTATTCCGCACATTTTTAACAGTTTGCAATTTAATCCCGCGTCTGTTATAAAATCTTGGCATTCAACGCCCTTTATTTTCAATGTATTCTTATGGGTCATTATTAAATATATTCGATCGTTGTTTCAATTCAGTTAAAATAATACGAAGGATTTGTTGCAAAATTTGCTAATAAAACATACGCGGTGATTAAGCTTCTATAAAAGATTATGACTAAGAGTTTGGGCACATGCGCGCATCCAATTACTCTTATTTGATTAAATTATAGATGCGAGTAGTTTAGTCGCAAAGTCATATAAGTCACAGATGTAATTTTCCTCTGTCGCAAAGTTCAGTTTCTTCTTTTCAACTCTCGCTATAACTTGTATATTTCAAATATAATATTTATGACTTAATAGTAGATTATTCGGCAAATTAATACTTGCTATTAGAACTTACTTTGACTGTATTTCTGAATAAAATAACAGCTTTTCTTTTTAATTGCATCGCAGTCAATCTCTATTAATATAGTATTGAATACTCAAATAAATAATAAAATGAGCAAGTGTTTAAACATACAAAAATGTAATAAATGGACAAGTTAATGTTTCTTAAGATTATGTAAATTATTTATATTACACTGAGAAAAATAATTAAATTTTGCTGATTAATAAAAAGGATAGTCGGGCACAAATTTAACCGAGGACTGCAGTTCTAGCACCAATAACATTTCTCTCAGTGAAACATTGTAAAATATCGAATACGAATATGCTTTAAATAAATTGAAATCAGTACTTGAACATGCTTTTTCAGTAATGCGCAAGAATATTACTTAAAAACATAATAATGAGTAACAATTTTAAAATAAATTTTATTTTTACGTTTATTCCAATTTTTATATATATATATTAAAAGTTAATCAAATGGTATATTATTGTAATTATTTCATTAAATATTCAACAATATGGTCGAGAACAAGCAGGAGTTGGGCAGTATGGCTGTGGACAACAATAAGGAAGACCATTATACCATTTGTCAGTCTAAAAATATAATAATTTATACATAAATATATGTATTTAACATGTATCTAGACATATAATTTATATTATATATAAATATATTATTTTTTAACTCAAAGTAATTGAAAAAAATTAGTTTTATAACTTTGTTTGCTATTTATAAATTTTTCAAGTTTGATTAATTTATAAGATTATTACCCCTTACCCCTTGTTGATAATAAAACCTGTTAGGAATAGGAAAAGCTAAATCAGCCGCTGAGTTCTTTATGTTGCTTACAACTATAACTTCATTGACTCCACTGTAAGATATTAATGGCCTTGTATCTGGGTCCATCCAAGCTGGTTGACATTTTTTAAGGCTGGGTTTTGCACATAAAGGTCCTTTAGCGCAACATATAATTGGCGGTTTCTTATCTTCGGTTACATCACTTCTATTCAAATAATATATATTATCAACATTAACGGGTATAAAAATGTGCCCTTAAGACAATTATAGTTATTTTATATGAAAAATGTAAGCATGGTAGCAGGATCATTTATTTCAGTGCATATTAATGAATTATAAAAATTAATGATTGAATGAAATTGATAAATACGAGAAAATCAAGCACAATAAATATTATAGATAAAAAAAAGAATGACAAAATTGTAACAATTCATACGAGAAAATACTTGCAGCTTATCTAGTTTGTCAATTATACATTGTATTCTCTCTAATTCGTTCCCTTTAGTAGAAGTTCCATGTGAAAAGCCCCAATTTCCGACAGCTTCAGCGACTCCTGTACCACCACCCGTTGAATATTCACAACCTAATGGCATAATTGATAATTTAGTACTTTTTTTTTATACAGTACATATAAATATTTATAAATTTAATTTATTTTTCCTTAATTTTTGTATGATAGTATTATTAACACGTCAATTTAAATGGGGAAAAAAATAAAACAAAGCAAAAACAAAACAAGTGATATATGTATATATCTCATTATGAATACTTCAATGAAACATTTTCATATAAATTTATTAAAAATTGTTTAAAACAATTCACCTTTAAATAATATTTACTGAATTTAACATTGATATTTTAATAAACTTTTGCTTATGTTATATAAATATTGCAGGAATAATATTAAAATAACTGTACAGTATTTAAATTTAATTTTTCTGTAAATATTCCAAAACAATTGAACGAATGAAAATCTTGATTAAAATATTATTAAAATATATTTTAAATTAACTGGTACATCATTTACGAAAATGTCTACTAAAAGAAATAAAAATCCTAAAGAAGAAACAAAAAGTTTTATGGGTGGCACAATAGGATTACAAATTCGTCCAGAAAATGGACGCTATTAGTAATTTATGGCTTATTTAATATTAATAATTGTTTCTTTTCCCTGAATTAAAAATTTATAATTTATAGTAGTGATTGAAAAATAGTTATTATTGTTTCTTTATATTTCACAGCAATGTACTTAAATCATTAGATGACTTGAAGCAACCAAGACTATCTGTCAAAAATTATGAGGATTGCCCAAATAGCAGAGTTGCATGCAATCCGCTATGTTGTTTAAAGCCATGTTGAAAATTTTTGATTAATTAAATTAAAAAGAATAATGATAAAATTTTAAGAAATAAAATTCGCCAAGAAGGTACTAATCTTTTAATCGATGTGTTTTACTTTATTTAAATTTTATTAACATTTATTAATGAATATTTTTTAATTAATAACATTTAATTAAGATTAAATAAATTAAATAAATTATATATCAAATTAAATAAATTGAAATAAAATGTAATTAATAAAAAAAAAATTGTTAATTAATAATTAAACTTAATGAATAAAAAATAAACCAATTTGTTTGCTCACTATTCAACAATAACGCTTTCAACGATTCATATTTTTTTTTTGTTTTTTTATGACCAGAGAACTTAGAGGTTGTTCAAAAAAGGCCAATAGCGATTCATATATTGCGCCAAAACTGCAAGTCGATAAACGAGACATCCTTTTAACCAACAATTTATATTACCATCTCGTTGAATTCCACTGTCCCCATCCACTACCAATGACTATCCAGGTCAGTAGTTGAAAATGCTCTCTGAAGAGGGACCGACATTATGCTTTCATTTAAATCATTTTTTCTCTACATAAAACGACTGTTCACAGCCTGTCAGTGTTAACATAATAAATACCAACGTAAACATAAACTATTCATATTCTAGTCTTTGAATCTGTCAAATAGATCATTTCTAAGTGAAACAACCTTCCGCCCACCGATAACAATTTAAATGAACTTATTTATAAATAATTGTTAAGTATAACAGGCAATAATATTGTATAATGACGCAAGGTGAACACGCGGCAACAATCAATGTCATTGACTAGAGCTCTGTTACAAAGCTACACGAAACTGCAAAGCAAAATTCAAACGCAAGTAAGTTTAAATTGACAATGACAGGAGATCTAATATAACAATTGTTCGGCAAGTCTTTAGTCACCGCGCGATACAACTAAAAAGACGTGATGATTAAATACGTTTGGTCTGTCATCTACTGGTACCTACGTCCCATAATCAAATGGTTCCTACGTCACACCACTCAAATGTGCGAATTACAGAGGATCTGTTACGGAGAGCCGTCCGGGGCGAGCAGAGCACTGGCAATCGAACGTTCCCTTAGGCTATCCAAAAATCCAAAGATCAAAGCCATGCTAATTTATCTTGATAACATCGCTGATAGCAGAGGGATCAACACCAAAACTGAACGTGCCATGCTCGAGGAGGCCATTCGTACGGTCCTAATAGCCAAGAACATTAATCCACTGGCGCATCCGGAATTTGCCAAGTTATTTGGCAAATGTGTCGAACTTATCTGGGGTTACAGGCAACTTTGCGTCGAATGCGAAGAGCTGAGAAAAACTGGATATGATTCGGAAAACATGGAACACGAAGAAACTCTGCTTAAGTTGTGGAATTTGTTGATGCCTTACGAACCTTTGGATTGCAGGGTGACTAAGCAATGGCAAGATATTGGTTTCCAGGGCGACGACCCCAAGACAGATTTCAGGGGTATGGGTATACTTGGCCTTGAGAATTTGGTATATTTTGCCCAGGAATATCCAAGCGCAGCAACCCACGTTCTCTCTCATTCGACTCATCCCAGGTACGGTTATGCTTTTGCTATTGTTGGTATCAACTTGACTAGTATGGCCTTGAGAATGCTTAGAGATGGATCCGCCAAGACGCACATCTTCAATTCGTCCAAGACATTGCCGACTATTCGTGCCTTTCATCAATTTTACTGTTACTTGTTCTACGAATTTGATGGATTCTGGATCGACTCCAAGCCCAGTAATATGATGGAGTTTTCTTCTATTCAAGAGAAGTTTGAGAAGAGTGTTCGTTTGGCTTTGTCCAATCCCAGTACAGTATTTAGGATAAATATGTCTGTGGATAATGTATAATGAGATTTTAATATATTTGTAAACTGTTGTGGAGTATGATGTTTTGGTATGAAATATTACACCGAACTGTATATTTAATATCAGCCCAAAGTATTGGTAAAAAATTGTAACAAATTGTATGAATTTATTATGATTTTGTATATGTGGATTCTTATATTGTTGTAGTGGAGATTTTTTTTTATAATTTTATGTCAAGCATTTCACTTTGGTATATATGTAATTTAATTTAAGATTTTTTTATGTTCTTTAAAACAAGGAATTTCGAATATTTTAATTACAAATGGGATTGTATGGTGTAATATGTATGACAAACATTTTTATTTAATGACAAGAATGAGAGACTGACAATTTGCAATTTGAAACAATTGTTTAGTTGAGAATGTTTAAGCACAATTATTTTAATGTATGAGATATATTGTCTAGATTACTTACTGGTACGTACTTTGCATTAAATTAAACAATTTTTACATAATTTATATTATTTAAATAAATATAGTTTTTATATTAATATTTAAATGACAACAATATATTATTTTGTAAACTTCAATATGAAATTATAAAATATTTAAAACTATTCAAAAGTTGATTTAAGTTTATTTTATTATAATATAGTAAAAAGTTTAATGTCTGTTTATTGATATATATCATAATTTATGGAATATTGACAAGTTACAAACACAAAATTATTGAATAAATGTTAAAGTTATAACGTTAAATGTATCAAGCTCATAAAATTTGTACATGATATATTTAAATAATATTACTGCTATTCAAAAAATATTACTTTGGTTTATAAAGTGCTGTACATTTGCTATAGTTAATTTACAGTTAATTAATTAAATTCATTTGTCAATTACTAATTAACCTTTATTTTGATGATTGTAATTATCAATGATTAATCATTTTTTTATCATTTTATTATCTTTGTATAATTTTACTTTTATAATAGTGTTGAAATTTGTCGGATAAAATTTGTATCATATTTTGTAAATTTGATTTTCAAGAATTTTATTGCACTTGGGGGTTATTTTTTAAAAATCTAATTGGATAGAAAAATGTGCAATCACAATTATTTTTTAAATATAGCAATTTAATTAAATCAGAAGCAGGAACTATTTTCAGTTTATATAATTTTCTTTAATTGTATATTCTTTCATCATTTTAAATATATCATCTTAGTTATATAAAAAATAAGATAGACAGGAAACCACATATTGCAGTTTACAACTAATTAAATAATTAAAAATTAATCAGTTAGCTAGTAAAAATTAATTTAAGCATAATCTAATCATACAATAATACTGTTATATTCATTTATTCTATTATTACATCCTATTAAATTACAATATACCTCAATTGTGCATTCCTGTATTAAGTATTAGCGAAATAAAAGAAACTGTCAAAAGTCAAAATTTGTACTTATAGTTTGAATAAAAGTAATTGATTAGAAATTACAATGAGAAGGATATTTTATTTTACTTTTCAATCTTCTTTTTTATTTTGTCATAAATACAATTCGTTGCTTAAACATTTATTTAATAAATAACGAGTGATGTTATTCAAAATATATACAAACAAATTAAGACTTAAAGTACTTTGATGCTAAAGTTAAATAAAAATGAGAGAAATAAAATGAAAAATTATTATAAAAAATAACATTTACCTTCGTATAAATGTCACAATTTTATTGTATTATGATAATTCAATAAAAAGTAAAAAAATAGAGTATGTGCAAGAACGTTGTGCTATTGGCACTTTAAGCTCTAAAAATGCTTGATGTTTCACAATATGAAATACAAAATAGCACTAGATTTGTTAAAAATCAAGTGTTTCGAATATGTACATTCATTTTGCTTAAATTAAGTCAGAACAGCTTATTTGTCTTTCTTTTGTTGAGGAGCTTCCGACTTGCGCAGCAACTTAGATGCCGTTGTAACAATAACAAGGACGCAAATGCAAATGCTGCCTAATTTCATAATCCAGGGATTTCCTCGCAAAAAGTTAGCAATCACTTGTGTTAAGTCATCACTGTAAAAGTACAAAAAAAATAAAAGCTTGTAATTTATTCAAGTAAAACTTAATACTCATATTCTTGCTTAATTATATTCAAGACTTTTTTTCAACCTTCTCTTAAACAATTTTAATTTTACATACGAAACAAAATGATACTTACAACGGACTTTGAGGCACAGGAACTTTTTCTGCGCGAGCATTTTTATACCAGTCCATAGCAAATGCAGCAAAAGAATTGACATCATATTTAGGAATTTGATAACGATACATTTTTCCTTCTTTAAATCTGTAAATAATAAGACAGTATAATTATTTTTTGTCATTTAATATTTGAATATTTAATAATAATTATATTGACTATTTATTTTAGACATATAAATAATATAACTTACAAGTTCTATGGTTTTTGACTCATAGTATTCTAAAATTAAATCTGAAGGATTTTTTTTATATTTAAAAACCAAATTGTGCGCAGCCTTTACCAGTTGAAAATATTATTTTGATATTTTCAATAATATATATATTAGATGTGTGTGCATTGAACAAATAATAAATTATATTCTTACAATATAAATTCAGGGACGTCCTGGACATTAAATCTGCGAGCTGTTGAGGTTCCAGTTGTAGCTTTGTTGATCTTTGCAACATTTATTTTCTGCTTCAATTTAGCACCAACAGCTTCCCAAAGGGCACTCATTCTCTGACAGCTAACACATGTGTCATGGCTACTTTAAAAGTTCAAAAAAAAAGGTCAGTTATTTGTTTCTTAAGATATTTGAAGAAGAATTAATTATTTTACTTGCCTACAATTTACTATCTTAAGGTGAAATCGCAGTCGTATATTACTACATTAATATATTTTTTTCTCATACCTGCACACGAAATGGCCTTTCGCAGGCCTGTTAAGCGAGCGCGAAGTAGAGTTTATTTACCCTAGGGTTCGAACAATATCTTTCCTCGCTTCGCGTGTTTCTTTCGCTTTGCGAAAATTCTTTCAGGAACATAAAACAAAGTTTTTAGCATTGGCCCTTGAAAGGCCATTTCGAGTTTTGGTATGAGGAAAAATAACATAAGTATCAAGCGAGCGAAGCCCTTTATTACTCGCCAAAGCTAGTACTGTAACCTCGAGCTGCCAAAAGGAACCTCGGGGCGCCTTCAGTGCCCTACGGTTCCTTTCGGCCGCTCTTGGCTCCACTCCCAGCTTGGCTCGAATAAAGCATGCTTCGCTCCCTAGATACTTAATATACTATTAAATATTTTCACAGAATAATTTAATTGAAAAAATTTCTCAGTGATAAGCAATTTGTTGACAATGGGAGATATCCCATTTGCGAAATAATCATGTTTATGATGTGTAATTACTCAACCTTTGCAAGTCGTTTTCCAAGTGGAAAAACAAAAACGATTTCCAAAAGTTGAGCCGTATTACATGATAAAAATGCTGTTTTCAAGGTGATATAGTTTTTCCCGAGTTAAAAGAATAGTTCATCATTTCAATATTTTTAATATTAATTCATTTAATAAAAATAAATTAAAACACCCTAACTCTGTGACTTCTTAGTTTTCATAGTTGTTAAAGTATGTGAAATTTAAAATTGATGTTTAGGGAATATTATAAGAATTTAAGTGTATATATATCCACTTTACTCATAAAAGCTAGTAATTTGTTTTAACATTTTTTTTTTCGTTTTCAATTAATTGTCTCCTTTCTTTTATATACTTACAACATGATAAACCAGGCACCAGTGGTAGCCCCAGAACTAGCCTGAGTTAAATGTTCAAATGTTTCATCAGTAAGTTCTCTTACAACAGGTTCTTTGTTATCAATAAGTTGAAATAGAATTTCATCTGCATCCTTTGGACCTAAGCAATGCAAACTTATAAATAAAATTTGGAAATTCTAATTCTAATATACAGCACAAGTATAAAAGTAAATAGAATATTTTCAAAAAATAATCAATCATATCAACAGCAAAGCATTGCTATATTAACTAATGATTATAAAAAATATATTTAGTAGCGTGGAAACATTCTCATTGGCAATTAAACATTAATTTTACATAAATTAGAATTTATAGTTATAGCAACATTTTTCTTCTGAAAAATGAACAAACTTTATATGAATTATTAACAATATTTTCTATATGTTTAAAATCATGAAAATATGTTTATTAAATATAAATAAAATATAAGAAAGATGATAAATTTTGAAATAAAAATTCCTACAATATATTGTATTTCTTACCATCGTATAGTAATGGAATTCCATGTCTAAAGAAAACTATAACTGTTTCTTTACTTGAACTATATAACTTTTTCATTTTGCTATTGACAACTTTGACAATCTTTATGGATGCGTCAACTCTATTTTCTAATTCTTCTCTGTTAGAAGCAAGTATTGTTGTCCATTCCTTAGAGTCTTTACTCTTATCTGAAAATTATTATATTTAAATGAACAATGAGATATAATAATAAATTTCACATTAAATTTGATAAATGTTAATTTTGTGACAAAACATTATAAATTTACAATTTACTTTTATGTATAATATATAAAAGAAAATAAATGTTAATAGAATAAATTATAACAGCAAGGCCAAATCTTACCAAATAAAACAACAACATATTTTTCTGTTTGTATTAAGGTAACTAATTCATCATCACTTATTACTTCAAGAGGATCAGTTTCCTGGCCAGTAATAAGGTGGTTATTCAATGTTCCAAAAATTATACAAAAGTATACGAAGCATTTTAAATGAAAAGTTAAAAATTCCATAATTAAATTTTAGTCCACAAGTTGTTTTGACCGGTTACTGTTTAAATATGCAAAAGGGAAGGAGAAAGAATGACACGTCACAACGTAGCAAAAAAAGAATGTCTATTGTCACAAAAACCCCGTGTTTGGAGGGGAAAGGATATCCCAACGAAACGTACGAGTAACTTTAAAATTATGTACCGTTCATATGGTCGCCATAGGCATTCCAGATGAGAGTTGCATTTTAAAGATTACTGTATTACCGAATGAAAACGTCGTGATTTTACAAAATATAATTCATAGTTAATTGAAATTTTAATCATTTTGCTTTAAAATAAAATAAATGTTAACATTTTATAAAACGAGTGACTTTATTGAAATGGTATGTATAAATGACGATTTTGAATAGGTTTCAAGAATGCCATGTTTACAAAACATTCAGTCGATAAATTAGAGAGCATCAAATCGCAACTATGAACTGAGTTTGGCGGTTATTTAAATTGCAAGAAAACGAAAAATTATGATTAAAAGGATAAACTATTATATTTTTCAATAATATATACTTATAAAGGGATAATGACATATTATAACCTTTTTAGTAACCAAGAAAGTAACAGATAGTGTTATAAAAAATACTATCGAAAGTAATAAAATGTATTTATACAATTTTAAACATTATTTACATATTTTATGCATATATTACCTGTATACATTTATACATTTAATTATCTATTTTTTGTTTATACTTTTGCAAGTACACTACAATCCCTCACTTTTGTCCTGCTTGAGATCGGAAATTTCCCGCCATCGATATTCAGTTATTATTGGTTAAGGTGATGTTTAAGGTCTGCTGTCACGGAGTTGGTGTCTTTTATAATCAAAATTTAATTATTTAATATTTTATGATATACAGACCAGAGCGCCATTCTGGGGACACGGGAGTGTGATTTGGTTCAAAAAAATATGTACACTGATGAATATTCTCAAAGAATAGTGATTTTTACGATTTTTTTGTCGTCTGCTTGAAAGGAAGCAGTAGAAATCACTATTCTTTGTGAATATCCATCGGTGCATATATTTTTGCGAAGCAAATCACACTCCCGTATCCGCAGAACGGCGCTCTGGTCCGTATATCGTAAAATATAAATTAATTTCAAAATACACTAACTCCGTGACCGTAGGCCTTAAACATCACCTTAAGGTGAAATGTCAGTGCTATATTCACGGAATCAGTGTCTTTTTATTTATAATTGTTTAAACGACAAGATTTAAAAATCGGCCAACATACGTCCATCCTATGGCATTGGGAGAATATTA
>JABFPN010003252.1:0-18800 GCA_022817305.1 Leptoteleia sp. ZL-2020
GGGGGGGGGGGGGTGTATTATAAATTATTGTTATAATAATACGTAATGATAAAAATATTATAGGTTTCTATGTATTATATACATTTTTTTTTTTTCTTTAAATTATGGACATTCCCAATTTTTGTTCTAATTTAATTTGTATCAATATTAAACAATGAGAAAAGAAGATGAACTGCTTTTTCTAATTTAATTTGATTACAAAAGCAAATGGATTTAAAAATAGTTAACATAAGTGTTATAAATATTGGATGAAGTAAAAAGTTGTTCCAAATATCATTAAAAATTAAGATATAAAAATAGCGCGCAGTCATCAAAGTTTATAATTTAAAAATAAATACAGAATTCTTTTAATCGCAAATAATTAAGAAAAAAAGTTATTATTTGAAATACTAAATAATATTTATGAAAAGAAAAACATTGTTTTTTTTCTGTTTTTAAAATAGGAAACGTCGATAGAAAATGGAGAATTCAACATTTTTATGTACTGTTAAATATACAGTTTATTTGTACGACAAATGCCCTAAATAACTAATAAAAATGTTAATTATCATCCCATTAAAAACTTTTTTTTAACTAAAGTTTAATTACGAATAAACAAATATTTATTCATAATTGTGTGCCATCTTTTTATACTTTTAATGGAAATTTTTAATTTGTTTTTAATTAAATCTTTTGAAAGAACCAAATGTAAATAATAAGTTATAAAAATATAGAAGCTATAATAATTGTCTTACATTTTATGTACATTATAATTTTTAAAACTTCATTTGAACACATTGTAGAATATATTAATGATTAAATCCTTACAATTAATAATGATTAATATTAAAGTTAAACATAATTTGTTTAAATGTACAATAGTTACAAATAAAAAAACATCAATATTTCAGTTAAAATATTATTACAAAATATATCAAAATAAATGGTTTTATTATAAGAAGTAAATAATGATTAAGTTAACTAGTACCTGTTATTTTAAAACTTTATCTATATAATTTATACATAGATATGTGAATATGTATATATATCATATCATATCATAATTAACATTGTCATAATTTATAAACAAGTAATGCACTTACTTTTTTTATTTCAATATAAAATTAAATACATGTATAGTGCTTGAAAAAATATATGTATATTGCAAATACTGACTATTACATACAAATTATTATTGAAAAAAGTCATAAGATAACAATTTAAGTTTATATTATAGCTATTCAGCACACATTCTTTTATTATTTTCGAAGAGAACTGAAGAATGTTCATTTTTTTGTTAGATTTACTATTAATAATATAAAGCCATTAAAAATTTATAAAATTTAAATTTATATTTCCTGCTGTTAAATCTGAAATGTAATTAGAAAATTCCAGTGGTTTCGAATTATTGCTACTAATATCATTTAAGTTCTATAAATAACAAATACGTTAACCTTGTATAAAATACTATATTATTAATTTCATTATAAAATAGTTCAACACTTAATAATAAGTGTTGATTTATTATCAATCGAAATCAAAATATATGCAGCAACACTTGTAATATACAATATTTGTGCTACTAAAATTATTATACATACAGGTGGTTATTATGCACACAAACACAGAGATTTCTATGCGTACACTGTTTGCTAACAATTATTTTCCTCATTTTAATAATGAGTGATAATAATTCAACATTACGAACATTTTACACTTTAAAATTTATGAACAAAAGAATGAAATATTTGGACGTAAGAGAAAAAGAAATAAATACCGGGGATACTTCTTGTCGTACAGGTGCATCATTTTCCGAAGGCAAATCATCCGATAGCTGCATGGTCTGCAACTGCGTCTGATTCCAGAAGTAAGGTAGCTGCCGATACATGTATTCAACATCTTGATTACTAAATACAGGATATTCTGAACTACCTTGCATAGCAGAATTATTCTGACTATTATCTTCAACCCCGCTGTACTCTTGCTTAACTTGTACAGAACTAAACATCTATTGAACAAGATATTATTAATAAGCAATTTTGATACAAAACAGAGTATAAAAATAAATTATATTATCAAAAATTAATTACCGTTGAGAAAGGAGGATGGCTAAGAGTTGAAGTTGATACTTGCAAGTGCTTCGGATGAGGTTCAAAATAAGTATTGCAATGTGCATTCGACAATGGTGTTGTTTCAGCTAGCTTATGCTCCATTTAATACCGAGATCCATTGACTGGATGTTTATCTAAAATTCTGCTATAATATTCTTTATTATCAGCGATACAAATCTATTGTTATAAAAGTTCAACAGTAAAATAACATAATTTAGTGCCTCATTATTAATACCCAACAAAAAATCTAATAAAAGTTATTAAAGCGAACAACTTTGGACGTACATTTCACAACATTAAAGATCCTATTAAGATAGTATTAATATATTATTAATGATCCGAATCTCTAATAGTTGTTAAACAGATTGTAAGGTTAAATGTCAAATTGAAACAATTTAACAAAGTGAAATAATAAGGGGAAAGTTTAGGGTAGACCCGTTACAAAATATTACATTTTTTTTAATTTAATGTTCACGAAAACATGGACTGAATATATTTATTATTTGGCTGAAATGGTAAATTTGCTTATTAAACACGACGAGAACTGAGGCAGATATTTGCAAATTGGACTTTTTTTTTTCATTTCTCTCAAAAAATTTAGTCATTTCTCTCAAAAAATGTTACGAGTTAATAACACAGCGGTGCTAAACAACGAATCTAATGTCAATTAACGCGAATCGAGGTGAGCAATGAATTTTTCTCGGTGAATTTCGAAGTAGCGCGACTGTCGTAGGAACGAAACAGAAATGATAAATAAGAAGTCAAAGAGTAGATTAGAATCTTACATGAAGTCGAAGTTGGAAGATGTCATTTATTTTGATGAAAAGGACCCCTCTGCGTGGCGACTATTGTTCCATCGTGTTCACCTGTGCCGTAAATTTGTGCAGATTAGTACAAACATGAATAAACTTTTACACCTCTGTCAACGCAACGAAGGTCGCGAAATTTATCAGAATACATAATGGCGAATTCATACTTCGCATTTACAATTTTAAAACGAGACAGACGAATGTGTCACACTGTACTACCTGGGGTTTAGGGGTTAACCTAATGTATTTAACAATTAAATTGTTTCGTTTGTTTCGAATAAAATAGAGCAAATAATTTTATTTGAAAACCTACAAATAACTCGTCTTTTGACAATAATGTTCACGGAACCTAACTTCAAGCCGCGGGTCAGTAAATTGCTTTTACCGAAGTTGGCACAACTTTGTAAACAAATGGCGCTTTCGAGAACGATTCAGTTCAGGCGGAATGAAGTTTCTGTCCTTTTCTCCCCCGAAACATGGTAATGGTTAGAACAAGTGAGAAACTTCATTCCGCTTGTAGTTGAATCGTTCTCAAAAGCGACAAAAGTAAACGCATAAGATATTCGGCTCGTTTCAAAATAGATGGTCAGTGCTTCTATCTTTGTCTGGGCTTTTAGTTTCTATATTTCTATTTTGTGATTTCAGTACTGAACGCTGATTTTAGAACGTAGCTTAAGTTATGAGTTGAGAATCCAGTATTTGCTTCTCTATGTTTCTTACGTTAAAAGTGAGATAGCAACACATTTTGAAATTTTGGGAATATTCATTGGCGTATTCGGAAAAGATTTTCAGAAAATATTATTGATGTTTCATTTCTCTCTTTCAAGTTATCATTAAATGAAAAAGAAAAGAGACAAATTCTCACAAAATATTATAATGTCATTTTCCGAATACGCCCCATATTGGACAAATTGACTGACAGTATTGTATCTTCTTTTTATTTATTGAAACGCAGTACTGACAGTCAATTTTTGAACGTACAAATTATTAAGCGTGTTCCAAATTTGATTGCCAGTAGTGTCTTTGTGAGATAAATAGATAAATTTTAATAAGTTAGAAAAGATGCATAATATTGCCAGTCTCGTATTTATTTAGAGCATATCAAAGTACTAGATCCGCACATCTAGTGCATTTACAATTTATATAAATATTATAATATATTTTTTAATTTGACTAATTGAATGTCTTACAAAATAAATGGGAGAATGTATATGTGTACAAGAAGTGATTTTTAATACAGACATATCTGTAAACAATGTATCGTAAATTTCACCTTATATGAAATAATTTAATTAATAAATATTATGTTAATTATTATAATTTAATAATAATTAATTAAATTAAATTAAATTAATTTTAAATCTTTAATTCAAAATGTTGGGTGTCTTTTTAATTTAAAATAGTATCAAGGTGAAAGATACGAAAGGTCTGCTGTCACGCACTTAGTGTCTTTTATAATCTAAATTTAATTAATTTATATTTTATGATTTCAGGACCAAAGCGTTATTCTATGAACATGGGAGCACAATTTGATTCGCAAAAACTATACGCACTGATGAATATTCTCAAAAAAAAGTGAATTTTTTATTGTAGGTAAAGCAGTAAAAACCAGTATTCGCCGTATTTTTT
This sequence comes from Leptoteleia sp. ZL-2020, assembly GCA_022817305.1. Classification (NCBI taxonomy): domain Eukaryota; kingdom Metazoa; phylum Arthropoda; class Insecta; order Hymenoptera; family Scelionidae; genus Leptoteleia; species Leptoteleia sp. ZL-2020. The sequence goes on from JABFPN010003252.1 coordinate 4,529, forward strand.
ATAAGAAAGTTTTTTGGAAGATTTTATTTTTACAACAAAAACCAGTAACTACGCGTATCCACGCGAGCGACATCCTTCCAAGGGCGGTTTACATGTGCGCGGAATTATGTCTTATGAATCGCGCCGATTCGTTGGCAGCCGTGCAAGCGCAAATCGTCGAAGTCGCGGTCGCTCACCGATTTATGCGCGCCCGAGCGTTCCGCGAGTGTTCCGTTTCTATGTCCAGTCGCGACTGGTTGAGACAAACGAATGACAACAAAAGGGACTGACACAGTGTTTTTATCGTGGTTTATCATTTTTTCCATTGTGTTGCGCCGCGAGTAACGTTGCATTGTAGTGGTGACAGTGTCGAGGAATATGAAGAGAAGAAATGCCGAGTGCGGCAAGCTCCGGAGGCCTTTGAAACGCAACAAGATCACCGAAGGAATCTACGGAAGGTAACGGACACAGGTCGCGGTATCGTCATCGTCGCCATATGCGTGTTGCACGCCAATGGCCGATCTTAAAAATAACCAAAAACCAGAGCCACCCGTCTCGAGTGTCGCGCGATCGCAATTGCCTGGCCGTTGCGCCCGCTAGCACTTGCGACACACCACTTGCGCTTCTTTTTTTTTTTTCTTCAAAGTTCCACCCGTCGGGTAACGGCTCTTCGGCCGAACTTCCCCTCCGGATAACACCACCTCGCGAAACCCTGCGCTCGCTCGTTTCAACGGCCAAGATCAATCGGATTCGCAGCCTCGCTTTATGACGCGCAAATATATTTACACCTCCCTCCCCCCTCCCCAGCGCCCCGCGATTGTTTACAAAAATTTTTCGGTACCATCGCGATCGATCGCGCGGCACTTGCTTTTAACGAAAACCAACGATCGCGATCCTTTGTTTTGATGCAAAACGTATCCTCGATTGATAATAAGTTTATTTTTATTTTTAACGTCAATTTTCGTGGATCGCCTTTTCGAACTTACTTATTGTTTGTTTTTATTTTTTTTTTCTTCGCCTTAATGGCCGATGGGAAAACAGTTGATAATGATTTTGTATTAACCGATGGACGGTCGATTTAATATGAATTTTGATTTGTTTTTTTTTTCTCGCCCTGATACTGGAATTGACGCATTGCTCCTCGGCATTACTTGTTGCAGCTCATTGTTGTACCTAAAATTTCTTCTACTATGGGCAATAGTGATTTCGGCGGACTTTATGTTAGAGTTTCGTTTTGAATTTTTGTGGCCTTTCTATCTGTTGCTTCGGAGTGTTTACGACTCGTTCAAATATCAAGGCTTGGTAAGGAATCGTTTGTTTGTTATTGGTTTGTTCATTAATAAGTAGGGGTTATTGTTTTCATGTTGTTTAATAAACATTTCGCTTCTTTCAGGCCTTTTCCGTATTCTTCATCTGCATTGCACTTACCTCGGACATGATTTGTTTCTTTTTTATTCCTATACATTGGTTGTTTTTTGCCGCCAGTACATACGTATGGGTGCAGTATGTTTGGCACACAGGTATTTATCTTTTATGTCAAGTGATTCTAATAATATTAATGCATTTGTTTGCTTGACATTTTGTAAAGTGTTAAATGTGCAAGGGTTTAACGTGAAGGGTTGAAATTGAGAGACTTTAATTTAGCGAAACAGTAGATTTTTTTAATTATTACATAATTATTTAATGCAAATTAGTATCTGTTTGGATCTATAATTTTATGACAGTTAAGTAATTTCTATATTTTTCAAACAGAATCAAAAAAAGTTGCTGTTTTATACTTCAGTTTTTATTTTCTAAATGTTTCTTTGACATTTCTGGGTTTTACTTTCTAAATCATTATTTATGATATATAATTGTATAAGGAAACATTCAAATTTATTTACAAGTGTCAAGAATCCTTAGTTATTCATAAATTAATTCTTATATGGGGCTATAAAACATTGAATCAATGTATCTATTGTATTATTAGTAGATTAATTAACTGTTATTGTATAATAACAAAAGCTAAATGTATGTGTATAGTAAATTAATGTATAACTAATTAAAAATCAATTTATCTGTTATTAAGAATAATGAGATGTTAATCAAAATATTATAACTCTTTGGTGTTGATTGTTTTAAAAAACATTGTATCTTATTTTGATAATTATTTTAGACAAAGGTGTGTGCTTACCAACTGTGATGCTATGGATGCTGTTTTTTTATATGGAGGCAGCTGTTCGGTTAAAAGAAGCTCGCCACATGCCAGTTCATTTAGACCTCTGTAGGCCATTTGCGGCTCATTGGTAATGTATTCTTATTATTCCTCATTTTGTGCATATGTAATACACTTTACATGTAATGAACATCTGTTTCCTGTTTTGATGCTACTGGAAGTGCAATAATAATTGCATCTTTTTTCTTTTATATATATATGAATAATTTACAATTTATATTTAATATTCTCTGTAGAATTTATTAAATATGAATTAATTTTATTTATTTATTGTTTAATATACATATCATATAAAGATTTGCATTTTTGCAATAATGTGCAAAATTATATATTTGAAAAAAATTATGTTATCGTATATTTATAGTGGTACAACATCTAGTCATATACAAATTATTTTACAAAATTGATTATAAAAATAATCTAAAAATATAAATAAAAAAAAGTCAGAATTTAAATACAAAACAAAGTTTCATTTTTTAAAACAAAGATTAAATCATTTTAATGAATGAATTTTAATCAATAAAAAAATTGACCTTCAAACATATTACAACATTGCAATTAGGAATTTGTTTCTTAATACTTTTTTTATATTATAAATTTAGCTTTTTTTGTCAATGTGTTAAGTACAAATTATATGTTTGAAGCAATTTTTTAAAAAGTTAATGATGTATGTTAAATTGGTGTTACTATTTGTCAATGAGTACTACAGTGAAATCTATGACATTACTCTATTTTACTATCTATTTATAGGCAGCAAAATCTTTGACATGGTACCTATTAATGAAATAGTGTCATCAGTAATAATATAGTTTTATCAGTAATAATATAGTATAGTATTTTGATGATTAATTAAAATTTTGTCTCATTAAGTATTAGGCATACTTGTAGAATCACTCTGAACAATAATATTTTCTATTTACTTGCTTTTTATTATTTATTTATTATTATATAAGGAAAAAAATTTACAGTTATATTTTTAAGACTCCAGATTGTCTCAAATAATTCATATTAGTTTCAGTATATACATTTTAAAGAGTTATATGTTTTATAACTTATAAAAAGTTTTTTTTTCAACACTTTTCCTTTTACATGAAATGAAAAATCAACGGTTTTTTATTTAAAGACATATTAAATCAGAGAATATGAGAGGATTTAATAGAAAAAAATGAAAAAAGAGTAATATAAATAATACTAATAAACTAAAAACAAAAAAGAAAACGTTTAATTTTTTGTTCTATAGTGCCAAATGTAATATCGTGCATTTGATAACATCTTGTTTACAATTTACAGCATTGGCTATCCTGTAGTCACATTAGGCTTTGGATTCAAAAGCTATATTGGTTACAGAATGAGACAGGTATGCTATTAAATAATATGTATTTATTTGTACAGTAACTTAGAGGTCAATGGCAATGATTAGTTATCCATTCATTGATGTAAAGATCTATTCATTGATGTAAAGATCTATTCATTGATATAATGAATACAATGGTCATTTTCATGGGTAAAAGAAAATTTAAATTTGGGTTATTGATTTAAACACTAGCCAAAAAAGGTTTATTACTATAATCTATAGAAATATATATTGTATAAAATGAACAGTTTTATTATAATTTCAATTGAATAATATTTATGATTATAAATTAACGACCATATTTTGCTGGACAACAGATATAATAAATGAAATTTAACAGATGATAAAGTCATATTTATTTATTACTTATAGAGGAAACAAAAGGATGTTGCAAAAGAAAATGAATTTTATTTTCAATTATTGCAACAAGCAATACCTGTAGAACAGTCTACAAGTATGCAACAAATACAATCACAAGCACAGTTGCAAACACAGATTGCTACTGCGCCAATAGAACAGCATAATAAAATGCAGCCTCACAGGACAAACACACAATACAATCCAAGTCCGGAGAAAAGCAGAGGTAGTTCGTATTTACTTATAACTAAGTACAATTTGTCTAAATACAAAGGAATATAATTATTTTCTATTGAAACTGGGATTGACTCTTTCAATTCTATCTTTCAAATCTACTAAACTGTTTGTTATCTTCTTCTTTTATTCATTTAGGAAGTGCCAATGCATCTGTAGATACAAATTTACAAAATGGTGTTGTACATAATGGTACACAATTCATACCACAAACTCAAAGTAACAGCACCAAAAATAGTCACAGAAAGTCTCTTGATAAGGGTGAAAAATTGGAGGACCAATATAATAAAACTAATGCTGGAAATGGGTTGCATCCCGAAAAGAATGATAAAAAATACATTCATACAAACGGCACTACCATATCTTCTACCGATCTTCAATTCATTGAAAGAATTGGGTAAGATTTCCATTGAATTAGTAAAATTAGAAATGTAAATTATTATTAAGTATTCAAAATGCTTTCCAAATTTAAGTATTATTAAAAGAAATAATTAATATTAAAAAATTGCAATACAAGTCAACAATATAGATGAATATAAGTCCAAGTTTGATTGCGTGAACAATCATTGTAACGACTACATTTTTCTATTCTGCATTCAGCAGCGGTAATATGAAATCTTACCATAGTTTTCTGTATGTTAAATCGCGAAGATTTAACAGTGTACATGTAATGAAACTTAGATTGTTCAAAATCATCCGACAATACATGGGTGGAAACAAAAAATTGTTTGAAACATTTCTTGTGCGTATCTTCAGACACGCAATATTGGGTATAGCGATAAACCTTTTTGAGAGGATTTTCTCTGTTGTAAAATACAGTTCGGGGAACAATTTCGACGCAATTGAAGCAGATAAGGACAAAACAGTGAAAGGAGGCTCTGCGCACACTTCGTTAAAAGCACAATCGAATGGCTCAGCCACCGGCAAGTGTAATAATGTTAAAGAGAATAAAGACTCTTCGACTGTGGCACATAATACGCGCAATGAGCGTAAAAATCGTCAAGTTAAGTCTACAGTCGATGTTATTGCTGAACAGCAGAAACAGCAAGACGAATATTGCCAAAAGTATGTATTAATCATTAATTTACGTGCTAAGCATTTGCAAATAAAGTACATTAGGTAAATTTGACGATGAAATGTCATACATGATTAATTGATAAAATTGTTAAAATTCATTGTTGTGAACGAAGACGTATTGAAAGTATGCGAATTCACTTCAGAATTGTTAAAAAGCACATTCTTTTCTTTTTTTTTTAACATTTATAACATTAGGTGTATATGTTTGTAGCGTTTCATTTTTCAAAATTGTGATTACTATTATATATATAGGTTACTGGTGTGTCGTAGGCTCGAATCGGACATAAAACGACTCAAGTCTGATTTACAGTCTAGTCGACAACTTGAGCAAGATTTGCGGTCACAAGTCAATTCATTGTTGTCTGGTGAACGTCAAGCCAAAGGCGATATTCAGCAGTTACAACATAACAATGATCAATTGCAAACCAAGTAAGTTGTTGCTGTTTATATTTAAGAATTTTTATTTAAATTTCATCAGCATAAAAGAAATAATTTTATTGTAAATTATATAAAAAATTTGTTTAGACTAAGTGGTTTGGTAACTGCGCGCCAAATGGATAAGCAGTTGATGTCTTCATTAGAGAAGCGAATATCAGACGAACGTAAACAACGCACAGCTTGTGAAGCATCTTTAATGTCGGAGAGGAGAGCAAGACGTTTGGCTGAAGAAGCTCGATCTGCTATGGCTCCACCGCAGCAAGCACTTGTACGTCAAGAGTGTACAGATGCTTGCAAATCGCGTCGAGTCCAAATGGAGCAGGATTTGAAGAGTTTGCGTCGAGATCTTAAGGCAAAAGACGAAAGGCAAACGAATTTTTATTATTTTTCTCTTTAATAAAATAAATTTCTTTACTGGAAAATTGTTGGAAAAATTGTAATTTTCTTATCGAACAACTGTAACTTCACGTTGAGCTTAGCTTTTTAAGAGTGATTTTATATTTTATAAAATATTATAAAATATATTCACATAAGACATAAATATTCTGATTTTCCACTTTATTTCTACAAATTTTAATGTTATCAAATTACATTTTTTCCTCAATGTAGCAAAGAAAATAAACTTAATGGAACAGTATATTAGCAAGTATTACATTTATTATTTCTTTCGTTTTAGGTTGTCCGCGTTAGAGAAAGATGCATCTCGATGTAAAGAAAGTCATGGAGAAACCGAAATTTTGCTCTCAGCTCTAAGTGCTTTACAAGACAAAAATACTCACTTAGAAAAAAGTCTTAGTGCAGAAACTCGCATTAAGCTTGATCTTTTTTCAGCTCTTGGCGAAGCGAAACGTCAACTTGAAATTAGAGATAGTGAGTATCCATTGAAAAACATCATTATTCTTACATCTTATATTAATTACGTATTTGGAATATAATATGTAGCATTCTTACATGTTACAATTTATCAATTTATTGATGATTGAATTGAAAATTAAACTTTTGGTCTTAAGTCTACGAGAGTTTGAAATTGAAATTTAAAAAAGAATGAATGGAATACAGGAAAAAGTTGATTACATTGTTTAATTTTATATTATTTTACTAGATTTGATTAAGACGCAAGAAAAGGAAGTGGATGTCTTAAAGGCTAAAATCGCTCAAGATTTAGCTGTAATGCCGCAAGAATTTGGAACGGCTTCGACTTGTACAACGTCGAAGCTTCGTATAGCAAACGACATTAGAGTCGGAGGCGGTTCAAAACTCCGCGCCAACGACAACTGTCCAGGATGCACTGTGTCGAATCTAGACCCCAATGCAACTGCATATACGCCAAAGGGTTCGCTGGTAGCATCCACAGAAGCATAATCACAAAACAAGCAAAACACACAAGCCCTTTCAGAAAAGCAACGGCACACGACAAATATTGAGTTGGAATATTGCTTTTCTATTAAAGAACTAACTAGCGAACTTTTCGCACATTACACATACTCATGGTCAGAAGAGCTATAGCGGTATGTAATAAGGGGTTTCATTTGCGCGGCTTCATATCATAATTTAAAAATCAGAATAATTTTGTCATTTTACAAATTCCATTTGAAATCTTCTAAAATGAGAAAAGAAAATGTTTGTGTTGCTTTGCATTATAATTTAAACGCAAACTTAATTCATCTTAAGAGATATGTTTTATTTAAATTTTTAAGCTTTTAATTTGGTGATACTTTAAACAAATTTTCAGTAATGCATACTGAAAGTCGTTTGATTTTAGCTTAAGTTTGCGTCGAAATGGGTTTTCATTGTTCCTTTTTTTCTATTTCGAATTCATTGTATCATTATTTATTTTCGCGTAACATTTTTCAACTATACTTTTTGAAAGTGTTCCTAAGAATAAAATGTGAATTTTACGGTTTCATTATTACGGAATGCTATCGATATTACCAGCTTTTGATTGTGGATCAACTTTTAGATTTAAGTATTTATAAATCGTATGATGCACAATGCTTTACATTATTTATTGATATTTTTTTTAACGAGAAACAAGATACATATTATTATCTTTAAATACTTTAAATATTAGTCTTTTTTCTTTTTTGATAAATATAATACTGTTTATAAAAAGGTAACTACTATTCTAGACTAGTAGCAAACTATTTCCAATGGCAAATTATTTCAGGAGTTATAGTTTATTTTATTAATTTTAAAATATAAATAAACACTTCAAAGTAAAATAAAATTAAGTTGAATGTTATGATTATTTGTATTACAACACGTTTTTATATTGTTCATTGTAACATTAAAATAGATCTAACATTGTCATATATTTAAATTTCTTGATAAATGACGAATAATAAATATAATTCTTCCAATTCAAGGTTCTTCCTAATTATTATTATTAATTTTTTTTTATATTATATATTTAAATTAGAAAGGAGAGGAATTTGTAAAGTTTGATCCACAATCAATTCTTCATTACATTGGTGTTTAAATTACTTTTCAAATTCATTTCTATACGTTATCATATCTTTTAAGTTCCTACTTACATTGTGTAAGACAAACAAAATGATAGTTAAATATTACGGAAACTCATTGAACATTTGAAAAGAAAAACTCGATGTTACATTATGGGCATAATGAGATAAAATAAAAAAAGAGAAAAAGAAAAAGTAGATAAAGATGAAAAAAGGGAAAGAAGAGAAATGGAAGACAATTGTTGAAAACGTTAAAGTTTTATTTTTTATATGATTAGCCGACGTTTTTCTTTCGACGTTGTTCACTAAACGAGCGGCGCATTGAAAATTCGACTGGCTGTATTGTTCGAGGCGAATTTTTTCGCATTGTGATAGACATTGTATCTCGAATAATTTAGCACCCAGGCAAATCGCTATGCATCCACACCTCTTCACGATTTGTACATAGACGAGACACTGTCATGACAAACTTTTTCATTCGCTCCGCGTTAACCATAACATAATGTAATGTCAACACGATCAATCGAACTAGTCAGAGCAATGGATTTCTGTGAGCACAAATATTGTTAACATAAACTAGTTAATGGTTATTCGTTCTTTTTAATACGGCAAACCTTTGTATTCATCAGCAACGCTTAACTCTGCGTTGTACGACTACTTTGTACTTCTATATTAGATCATTAAATTATAAACTGAACATATTATTTTTTTTTATTTTTAGTCTCTTGCATCCCATGCATCTTGTCCAATCGGACTGACGTAATCTTCACTTCTTTAATACACACATTATGGGCGAAGTTTCTGTTCTGCTAAAATACGTACATTATTTAATGTTTATGTGTTCTAATGAGTACAGCGAGAGAATTTTTATAGTTTTTTTTTTGTTCACTTTCAATTTATCAGGAAAAAAGCATTGTTTCATTCATTACATATGTAGTTATCATTTGAACGGTGAGGGCGCTCCAATCCGTAGCAACGGATTCTATTCCCGTATGGCTTTCTTTGGTTTACTCCCCCTTTTCTGCTTATTGCAGATTATATGCAAGATTTCAGAGAAATATATCTTGCATATGGGAACCCTCCGTTCTTGGGATAACCAAAATTGCCTTAAATTCTTCCCTAAGGCAAATAATGCTCCAGATCATTTATTGTTTATTCAGTCCGTGAACTCATTGCTATTAGAGCTAATTGAGATACAGGCATAGATATAGTGGTAGTCTCAAATAAAAAAATTAACTTAAAAAAGTTAAACGTTTGTTGCGCACACTCGCTATAAAGTTTCGTTTCTTTTTACAATAATTTAGTATTAAATTGGGCAGAAATAAAGTAATAAGTTAAATGATAATCTTTACATTCATGAAATTGGATTTAAATTTCTTTAAACAAAATTAGAGCGAAATGCGTATGATCTACAAGATACCTTCCGATTATATAGATTTTGCATTCAGTTTGAAACGAAAAGTAAATTGTCTAGTCCGTGTTTTAATTGTTTCTGTGATATGTTTCTAATCTAGCGTAAGCATGTTTTATATATCAAACGACAATCCTCATCTTAAACATTACGATTAATCATTTAAATCTTACGCAATCTTCATTATATATTACACGTGGTGTAATCTAAATATAACCTTTTCTAAGACTTAAATACATTATTTTTTGCTCAATAATAGAATTTTATTTAACAAGAGAGGAAGGTTGAGGAACAGATTATGTTCCAAGACACTTTCTCCCTATTTAGATAAAAAATTTTATGTAACAAATGAAAATAATGTACAGTTTTTCATGTTTTCAGTGAAATGAAAAGTGGTAGATTACTATCCTTGGACATTTATGATTTTATTTATTTATTTATTCTTTTTTTTTACATAAAAGTCATTCAGGAATTTCTCTTATGACAATTTCTAAATATCCGTTGGAATCTGGAAATTTCTTGGAATGGAATGGAAATTTCTCTACACAAATTTACTAATTTCGTCGTATGACTCACCTTAATATTTGTTTTTAGCAAGAAAGAAACGAATATATATTTATAACCTTCTTCCTGTTATTGCACTTTAAAACGAAACGTTTTCGAAGTACAAATGGTAAACAAACTTTGTTTTTGTTTGGTATTTACATCCATTATTTTGTCCTTTGGATGTAAATAAACAATATTGTTTTTGTTTCGTTAATTTGACCTTATAGATATTTACAAACATTATTTTTTATGCGCTCAATTTTTAAAAACGTTTCGTTCTTCAGTTCCATTGTCCTATTGATATTTTTCTCATTATAATTAGCACTAAACAAATATGAAAAACTGTACTTTTCCACGCATTACACAAACATAAATTTATTTTTATATTTTTTTTTTATACGCTACATTTAATACATTCATTCACATAATGTACACATTACAAAAATATATTTTATTAGCAGCATGTTTTTATAAAAGGGTTAGGGAATATTTTAGAAAAAAATAACACGTTCGTTCGAGAAAGATCCAGCATTTTAGTACAAAATGGAAATTTACTTTATGGCACCCACAAACGGAAGTATTTTTCGATTTTTTTTTAACCGAAACATTGAACTTTCTTATCGCTGTACGCATAAGTTCATGATGTTTATTAAAATTTGTGCTCACATCATTATGAGTTCTATATTAATCTTATACCACATTTACGTGGATCGTTTCTCATTATACGTTGATAAGCATAATTTTTTATTTCGTATCATGCAATGTGTTAATGTTATACTTTTGTTATGTGTTTATAAAAATACTGTATTAGAAGATGGGATTTTCACTGTTTTGCTTAAATTGATAAATATTCAAACAAATAATTGTTCGAATTGAAACACAAGATATTAATAAAGTCATTAATAATATTCAAACAAATTTTTGTTCAAATTGAAAAACAAGCTATTAATAAAGTCAGTTAATTGTTTATTATTTTAAACATTCATTTCAAATGCGGTCAATGTATAGTTGCATACTTGTAGAATATCTAATTAAACATTAATTGAAAGAACGTGAGCAAAAAAATGTATCAATGATAAAAATCACATCTTGTAATAATTGTTTAAAAATAGAGATGATTTGAAAAGGACTGATTTTCATATCAAAATATAGCTTTTTAAACATTATTGAAATTAATTGCACACATTTTCAAAGAGCATTGCTTTGTATTTGAAGACCACGTGCGTTATTTTGCTGATTTCTAATAAAGCAAAATTGCAAACGTTTAGTAATGCCCCATCTGGTTCTAGTACGGATTTTTGTATGAGCGAACAAATTTGTATAATATAATAAGCAAACAAAAATCTTTTAAGCCATGTGATTGCACGATGTTATACGTTTAAATTTTGATGAAACGGACAAGTCGAAATGTTGTATTTTGTATAGAGAGCGTTTGCACGTAGCGGCCGCTATATTGCATAAGATTGTTATTGTCATTTTGAGAGCAATGATTCGTCTCTCGATAATATTGTAAGCTCAAAAGTATAACAATTATAACAACAACGTATGAGCTGCAACACGACTTGTACATCATGTACCTGATGTTAGCAGTGCTTGTTCTTTAGCATAATGTTTATTTCTAATTAATCTCTTATTATTTTTGGTTATTTATTTGTTACATTACTGATTTTAACGTATTATCGCAATTAATCTCAAACTCTGTTTCAAGGCTGATCAATCAATTATTAAATCGCCATAATATTTCTTTTGCGATTATTAAAAAAAGAAAAATTTAGAGTGCGTGCGTGAATGAATGGACGCAGAATTAAATGCACACATTTTTACATGTAAATACCTGTCTAAACCCGTCTACAAGTAATTAGGGTCATAAATATTTTCTTCTCAGCGCGTGACAAGTGGATGATTCATTGGATTACTGTAAATTTGTCTCATTACTTTACTTTGTTTCTCTCTTTTGTACATTTAAAAAAACTCGTTTATATTTGTTGCAATTAAATTGAAGTGTGGTGTAGTACAATAATCGCCCCCCTTTCGATCAGTTTAATTAATACATTTCAAGCATAATTTATTATATACCTTGCAAGCGACAGAAAGATGTGCAAATTGGTCGAGTTACACATGTTCTTTCAGTATTTTCATGTATGTCAATTAGAACAACATTTTTTTGCGTACCTAAACGCTACTTTGTACTTATAGTTATTTTTAAATAGTTTTAAGTTTTACAATTGTACTGGAAATTCACAACACTGATCTCACGTATAAGCTCGCTGCTCGTGCAAAAGCCTTAATTACATTTTAACTTTGCGTAAAAACATTTCCTTCTCTGTAAAATAACATTTATGGAAACGCTGTTCATTCAAAAAAGAAAAACTAATGACAAGAGAGAAAAAAAATCATTTGTACACTTTTTTTCTATTTCAATTAAATACATTCGCAATAGCGATGTCGCGTGAATTCTGATACTTCATTTGATTCACTTATTTATTTTTCTTTTCTTCTTCAAACTTATTTTTGCGTTTTTCCTTTTCATCGTACACGTGTTAAACGGAAAAAATCAAATGTTACACGTGTTAAACAAGAAAAATCAAATGTCATTGACTGTATTTAATTGTAATTGTATGAAAAATTGTGTTAGTTGTGATATTATTCGTGATTTAATGTTTAATTAATGTAGTTAAAATTATATTTATGAAAATTTTCTTTTGGTTGACGGAAGCTGTTAATTTTATAAAACAGTTATCACACTTGAACTATTTTGTTAAGTTACAAATTCGTTTATAAGTTGCATTTGAAATTGTATATTGTTTCGAAGTTAACAGCGAAACGAATTGTGTTTTTGATGCAAGAGACATTTGTAATAATTTGTGCAGTATTTGAATTGATGAAAATGTATATTTAAACAAAAACGAGGATAAAGAGTTAAAAAAAAGAGAATAAACTGTGAATTGAAAACAAAAATTGTTCTTGCACTGCGTTTAAAATGAACACGTGACATAATATTGCCCATGGTTATCTGTAGGCTAAAATAATTTGCTATTTAATTTTATGTTTGTTCAAAAATAATATAATTATATAACAATGAAACGGATGGAGCATTGAAATCGTTTTTAAAGAATCTTACTTCTCAGTGGACATGATAATAATGTAAATATATTTAGTAAAATCATTGTCGATATTTTCCACTCACAACTTCGAACGGTATTATTTTAGCCATAATGATGATACTATTTAATTTTACTTTTACATTATTTATCTTGTATCGCTGATATAATTAAATGATAAATAAGGGAGTAAATGCAGGAAAAATAAGACCCGTGAATGAGGATGGCGTTTGGGAAAAAAGTGAAATAATTATAGGAATAATAGCAGTGATAACAGCAACTTTAATTACATGTGAGGTTTTCCTGTTAGAAATTACAATTCAAATAGTTGATGCTGTAAAAGTGGCACTTATATGTATACATGAATAAATGTATATATATAAATATACCCTATTAAAAATGAAGTATTAAAACATAATAATGTACAAAAATGGAGACAATATTGCAATCCGTATATTGTCTATCTTTTGGATGCATTAATATGTATTTATACGTTCTATACATCTTTTTTAACTGAGTATTAACGTTTCATTTCTTTTCCTTAGTCATATACAGATTAATTGCATTATTATTTAATTGTAATTTATAATGGGACTAGACAAGGGTTCAATTCCCTTTCATTGTTTAATATATCAACCTTCCATGGCATATTATATATCATCTATACAACTATTTATTAAAATAAAGACTTCAAAAATTATAACTGCATTTAATCATTAATACCCTAATATTTTATAAATAAGTTTTTATGTCTGTATAATATTAAGAATTTTAGGAATATGACTTCATTTGTCAAAATGTAATTTTAATAAGTTTCAAAAAACGATAATTAATAAAAAAAATAAAGTTAGATTTGACAAATAAAGTATATCTAACTATTCTTTCAGTTTTACATAACATCCAATAAAAGTTTGGATCTATTTTATTCAGCCTGGTGAAGTGTTTGACACGTGCTGCATTGAAAAATCACCTTAAGGTAATGCAGTAAGTCTGCTGCCACGGAGTTAGTGTTTTTGTAATTATTATTCTGTAAATGCTGATTTGATGCTTGCAATTGATTCAGCATATTTTTTAGACATGGGAAAATTGTATTCAATT